>JAAGNO010017038.1:0-68784 GCA_033439905.1 Ceryle rudis
CTTGTATTTTACATATTTATAAATATTAATGAGGTGACCCCTCAGTCTCCTCCAAGCTAGAGAGACCCAGCTCCCTGACTTCATTAAGTACCTGATGAGAGAACTGGCTAAACACCACGAGTTTTAAAAAAGAACTTTTTTTTTTTTTTTTTATCTGAGGGCATTAATGAATTTCTAGCTGTGATCAGGTAAGATTAAAAATTTTCTCCGAGTGTCTATTCTGTAAGTATATTCTTAGTCCTTACTTGAACCATCTGGGGAAAAGGGAAGAGGGTATCAAAGGCTAGCACAGAGCATACAGTCTGTTCCTTCCCCAACCCCTTACTTTCATCACTGTCCAGTGTGGCTGAAGGCCCATGTTGCAAGGACTGTAGATCTTTAGAGCGAGGCTGCATTTGCTCTGGGAAATGTTTGCACTTTCCCCTGTGAGAAGCAAGATTCTGCATGGGTTTGGCCAGTCGCATTTTCTAGTGACAATTGCCTGGCTCGGCATTTTTTCCAGGCCTTGAGGGTTGCCCAAAAGTTGCTGCAATGTAGAGAAAAGCAAGAGTTACAGCGAAATAAGGTATCAAGATAAGAAACTGCCTTGAGTTGTGAGAGACTGTCTTGAGAATATGAAAAAGGAGAAAATATCAATAGTCACAGCTGTGAAGAGATGTTGTCTTCCCAACATTGTGATCTGGATTACTAGCTTCTCAAATATGAGTTCATCTGCTGACTTTTTTAATATTCTTTTTAAGGCCTTCCATTAATATTCACTATCCCTCTTTTGCTTTTTTCAGGTGGAAGCTGCAGTCAAAGCTGCCAAAGCCGCTTTCCCAATTTGGTCCTCAAAAAGTCCATTGGAAAGATCTCAGATCCTGAACAAATTGGCAGACCTGATTGAACATGACCTAGAAGAATTTGCACAAGCAGAATCAAAGGACCAGGGTAAGAATTGGAACTGTTGATCTCAAATGTAGAGTGTCTTGCTGAATATTTAACAGGAGAGTTGTCATGGTTTAGGGTCAGGGCTGCCCCTTAGACCAATAACAGATGCTCTCTGTTAACCCCCCTCCCTCCCAAGGGGGAAGAGAAGGGGAATAAGGGAGAGAGACCTAGCGATTAGAAAAGGAAACTAGAACAGCTTTAATGAAAAAGAATAATTAAAAAAATGGAATATATACAAATATATAGAAAACCAGTATTCAACCCAACCCCCTGATGGTAATTACATCACTGTCACCACTGATGCTATGGAGCAGGCACCGGGGTGGTCCCAGACCGGGCACCACAGCAGATGGGAGCTGTGTTCAGGAACTGGATTTTGGTACCGGATTCAGGAACACACAGATTGGGATCAAAGGCAGAACGGACAGAGTCCTCCTCAGACACGCCAAGGAATAAACCAGAAGAGGACCTGAGCCAAGCTGAGCAAAGCTGGCAAAGCGGTCCAGGCGGGGAGAAGAGCTTGGGAGCCCCCAGAGAGAGACAGACCCTCCAGATCCCTCTGCTTTATACCAAATATGACGTATATGGGAAAGAATACCTCAGTGATCAGTTTGGGGTCACCTGCCCTATCCACTCCTCCCTGCAGGTGTGGCCTTTCACTTTCTTGCACCCCCCAATGTGGGACACAAGATGCAGCAGTGGCCTTGGTCTGCACACCAGTCCTTGGTAGTAACTCTAACCATGGGGTGTTATCACTGCCAGCAGCAGACACCGTCTGCGAAAACAGGCTGCTAACTTCTGACAGTGCAGTTACTTAGAAGAACTGAGCTGAAAAGCAAAATCACTGAACAGAATTAGTTCTGTTCTCAAACCAGGACAAGGGTACGGTCCAACTTTCTAGTATGGTATGAGCTGCTGGTGAAACTTGGAGTTGATGTGCATGAGCTTTGCAGAAGCTGCTGATTTTGGATTCCTGGGACATTATTGCTTTTCACGATTGCTGACTTGGACTTCAGTTGTTAGATATTTATAACACAATACTACAGGGGTTCTGTTGTTGCTGACTATGGTTGTACTGTGATGGGGATTACCTGGGCACAGGACAAAAGACATTTCCCTAAAAACATGCAAACCATGGTGTCCAGAGGAGAGGCTGAAGCACTGTTCACAGTGGTGTTTAGATGAGCCCTTTTCCACCTGTGGTAACACAGCAGTGTGTTTGGTTTTGTTTCAGGAAAAACTATTACATTTGCTAGGACGGTGGATATCCCTCGGGCTGTGTACAACTTCCGATTCTTTGCCTCGTCCATCCTTCATCACACAACAGAGTGCACCGAGATGGCAGCTGCGGGCTGTGTGCATTACACCTTCAGGACAGCTGTGGGAGTTGGTATGGTGCTCCTGAAATGCTGAAAAGCTTGGCGGAGGGTCTGTCTCAGCAGTGGCTCAACAAAGAAAGGGGATTTTTCAAAAGCATTTATTGTCTTTGGATCACGTGCTAAACAGAAATAGTCTGCTAAAGCATGAGCAACTTTATGTAAAATCAGTTATGCTGCTTCATAGTAAAAAGAATGCTTATAGGCCTTAAAAAGCATCTGTTTTAGCTTGGTAGCTTTCACCTTCAAAATACCTCTTGGGTTTTGTGTGTGTCTGTGTGGGTATTACTGCTGTGGATCAATGGGGCTTCCAGAACCATTCAGCTGCTGCTTCTGTGGGAAGAGCTGTGTCCTCCTTGCCTTCTGGGGAAGCTACTAGCAGTAGCTTGCACCGTGACATTTCAGCTTGTTACTGGAGTGCAAAGGTGTAGCTAAACTGGGTGGCTAAACTTTTAACTGGGGAATTGCTGAACTCGGCCACTAGGTGCTGCTAATGCTTCAGAAATAATGTAGCCGTGCTGAGCTGACGAGTAATGGAGTCCACGATTAGGCGTTTTACGTAAATATATACAAATATTCGACACTCACACTTGAATTATTTAAGGAACTAAAACTGGCTAACCTAGGGGACCTATTAAAAGTTTTTGTGAGCAGTGGGGAACGGAAGTACTTCGGGTAAATTTACTCTTGTAAGGAAAAGTCACTCACTGCATCTGCTCCATCAAAGAGCGATAAATCCATGTGGCTGTTGTGAGCAATCACACCTAACAGTGACAGATTGTTTTTCACTATTTCCTGTAAATATGTAAGGCGAAAGTATTTCCAAAGTCTGAAAAAATTTTGGTCATTCAGCAATTTGTGGAAATAGCAGTTTGTACACTGATAAATTTTTGCACTCATAATTTAGGCTAAAATTTATCAGGGAAGTATACACTGTATGTTATACATGCTCTTTTTGGTATAAAAACTGTTTGTTGTATGTGTGGGGAAAGCACTAAAGAGCAAAAGAAAGCGAGAGTGATCTGATCTAACACATTAGTTTAACTTGCTGCTGGCTATCACAGAATGTTACCGTGGACAAGTTGATGTACACAGTATTTTATGGCTAACCTTGCATTAATGTTCCTAGAAAACTCTGAAAAGCTGCTGTGAATATAAAATTTTTCCCTGAAGAAGCAGAAAAAATTATTCAGAGAGTTCGACTGATTACCTTTAGGATCATTTGCACAAATCTTTTTAAATTATCTGCTTCTGAGAAATGTTTCTGGCTGCAAATTTGTTGTACAGTTGTGTGGAAATAAGAGCCATAGACAAATTCCCTTCATAAATTTGATATACATCTACTTGAGGTTAGAGAATTGAGTTTTGTCTCTCAGCAGACTAAACTTCTGTCTTTTGGGGTTTTGCTTTGTAGCTGGTTTAATCAGTCCCTGGAATTTGCCGCTATATTTGTTAACCTGGAAAATAGCTCCTGCCATTGCATGTGGAAATACTGTAATTGCCAAGCCAAGTGAGATGACATCTGTCACTGCTTGGATGATGTGCAGACTCTTGGAGAAAGCAGGTAAGTCCCATGGCGTGCTGGGGAGGAGGAACAGGGTGGGCATGCTTGCCTATGCACCAATTTTTTGGTTACAGAAATCACAAAGTGCTCAAAGACTTTGGAAGGACTGTTTGCTTCAGCTGAATGTTGCAGTGGAGTACAAAAAACTCTCCTTGTCCTCATACAATCTCATCTCCCCACCCCAGATATTGCCCATTTTTTTTCCACTATGATTTTCTTATCTAGCTTTTCATCTTCTCATGAAATGTCTTCATGTGTCTCCTTTCCCTCTCCTGCACTCTACGCGAGGATGGCCTAAGTCTATGGTACCAGCAGAGGAACCATGAGAACATAAGAGAGTGAGAACTGGCTCTCTGTGACTGTGCCATGGCTGTATTTGGTGCACTGTTAATTAAAACTGGGAAAACAACTGCTTCTTCCCTGAATGACTGAAAACTGGATCTCTGATGGTGGACAGCAGGCAAACTTGTCTGATCAGTGGAACTGATTTTATCATTTCACCCATGATTCTCAGAGTTGTTTAACTTCATTCATTCCAACCATTACATAAGTGAAGGGCCAGTCTTTGTCACCCTAGTAATCTTCACACTTCAGGAATGAAACACAGTGAAGTGAAACCCATCAATCAAGGGAAAGGGTACAATGACTGTGTTCCTTTCTTCCCACCAGGGGTACCCCACGGGGTAGTGAACGTGGTGTTTGGAATGGGTTCCAAGGCAGGAGAAGCCCTTGTTTGCCACCCCGATGTGCCTCTGATCTCCTTCACGGGAAGCACGCTGACAGCCCAGCGGATCATGGAGAAAAGTGCTCCACACTGCAAACGGCTTTCACTGGAACTGGGAGGCAAAAACCCTGCCATCATCTTTGACGATGCTGACTTGACCCAGTGCATCCCCACGACCCTGAGGTCAAGCTTTGCCAACCAGGTGCCTCTCACCCCAGTGGTTTATAAACCCTGTTTGCAGCAGGAGGTGTGCACGTGTCCAAGAGTGTGCACGCATGTATGTGTACCTTGGGATCCAAACCCTAAATTGTCAAGGTCTGTTTCAAGGTTCTGTGTTGCAGGCAAACTGTAAGTATTAAAATATGAAAAAAAAAGAAGTCATTATTCCACAAGCAGGTAAACAAAACAATAAAAAGCTCTTCCTGGTACTCTCCATTAGAGGATAACAAGGTAGTGTTATTCCTTTCAAAATATATTGCTTACCCTCCCAGAAAGCGGCTATTTTAAATCCCACCTGCAAGCAAGTGGGAAGCTTGCTAATTTGTTGGAATTAAATTGGGAGACACCCTCCAAATTTGTGTTATTGTTCCTCCTCCCTCATCACCACCCTCAGGAGAGATCACCAAAGCCACGAAACTGTATCAGGGCAAATAACTTGGTATCAGAAGGGCATTGGCAGGAAATGAAGACAGATCATTCAGAATTGGAAATCACATTTCCTATGAAAAACGTTGGAAAAGACAACATGTAATCAATGAAAAAACAAATTTATTTGCATTAGTATGTGACTGTACAATCCCGTTATTGTTGTTTTGTCTTTTTCTTTTTAATGGAAGGGGAAAATTCTGCTTTGCAGTATTGGTGGATGTAATTTGTATTCCTGAGGATGCAGGGACACAAGTCTTTTTCTGGGATGTGACTCTTAATACTCGTCAGTAGTACAAGTAATAGGAACTAATATTGTTGGTTTTCTTGTTTGTTTATTTTTGGTAGGGTGAGATCTGTCTCTGCACCTCCAGGATCTTTGTTCAAAGGGGCATATACAGTGAGTTTTTGAAGAGGTTCGTGGCAGAGGCTAAGAAGTGGAAGGTTGGGAACCCCTCAGATCCTACAGTCAACGTGGGAGCGCTAATAAGTAAAGAGCATCTAGAAAAGGTGGATGTTACATGGAACTTACATGGTCTCATCTCATCTTTTAGAGGGCTAGGAAAGGTGATTTCAGAGGTGTATGGAAAGGAGCTCTTCAAGACAAGCTCTGAGGGATGGTGATTCCTAGCCTTTAAAATGTATCTTTTTTTTTAAGGTTTCTGTTGCCTGTGGCTTGGGATCATGCGATTATTCCAGAAAAAATCAACTCCGTGTTGAAAATAATTTTAAATTATAATCAGTATTTTTTTTCCCATTTGAAGTGAAATATTTAAAAATGTGTAAATCTAAATCCTGAATTTATACTAAGCAATCTTAGAGTTCAGCAACTTCTTCATGGAATTTAATACTGCATTTGTTGAAATCACTTCTTTGTCTAACAAGGTAGTTAACAAGGTAGAACTTCTATTTTTATATCACTCTTTGGCAAATTCTGGGGAGTAGAAGACACAGTTTCCTTGGACTGCTTGCAGTAATTTTAAATTGTGTATGTATAGAGGGAAGCTGAGATGGTGTGCAGTTAAACACAGCCTGCTTTAGAGGCTTATATGAAATGAATTTTTATAGTGTCAGGCAGAGCTCAGGAGAGCAGATGCTCACATCCCAAAATTATATGACAATATGACACAATCAGCATAAGTGAGAAGCAGACTGAAAACTACAGAGTGAGAGAGAGACAGAACTTTGTCATGCTTCCTGATGCCATAAGTAGAGGGCAGAAACACCCACTTCCCGAGGTCCAAGGTCTTTGGCAGTACAGAGAACTTCTGAGTCTAACCTACCAAGGTGGCTAAAAGAAGAAAAAGAGAAAGAAGCTTGGTGGTATCTCTGATGTGTTTCTATAGGGAGGGAAACCAGGCAATGATTTCAGAACAGCAGAAGTAGATCAACAGCATGTCCTATATGTTCAAGGTAGCATATGATAGCAGCAGCCATGGAAACAGCTTTAATTATTTATTGATGAGATTTTCTATAGCATTCATGGCTTCATCATCCTAGTGGCATGTAAACATTAACAAGCCTGCCTGTGAGGTAGGAAAATATTACCGATCCCTTTGAATAAATGAGTGAACTGTGGCATGGAATGTGTGACAAACTGCCCAAGCTCCTGGAAGAAGGGAAGGAGGCTCTGGGACCAACTTGTGCTTTCACCAGGGACTACCTTTTTGAGAATACTTCTCAAGAAGGGCCAGCAGTGTTGCCTGCTAGGCTAGGGGATTGAGAGAGAAAGATTGTTTTAAAGCAAGAAATACCCAGCCCTACTTTTACAGAAACATAACAAAATCTAGGGAAAGACCTCTAGTTTTAGGAGAGAAGTAAAAGCAGTGTGATACAGTTGGAGATATTCAGGGGCTCCTCTTGATGTGCCCAGATTGGAGAGGTGGACCTCAGGTTTTGGTGTCCTTTAGCAATGTCATTTTTCTGCTGCTTCTCAGGTAAAGAATTATGTGAAGAAAGCCCAAGCTGAAGGAGCTAGCATCCTCTGTGGAGAGGGAGTGGATTCCTTGGCTCTCCCAACTGGCAACCAGAAAGGCTATTTCATGTTGCCCACAGTTATTGCCAATGTCAAGGATGAATCTTGTTGCATGCAAGAAGAGATCTTTGGTCCTGTGACATGTGTTGTACCATTTGATACAGAAGAAGAAGTGATTGAAAGAGCCAACAGTGTGAAATATGGCTTGGCAGCCACTGTGTGGTCCAGCAATGTGGGACGTGTTCATCGGGTAGCACAAAGACTGCAGTCTGGATTGGTGTGGACCAACTGCTGGCTTGTTAGAGATCTGAACTTGCCATTTGGTGGGATGAAAGCCTCAGGCATAGGAAGAGAGGGAGCAAAGGATTCCTATGAGTTCTTCACTGAGGTCAAAACTATCACAATAAAGCACTGACATGTCAACAGAAGTATTTTAGGGTAAAATAAATGATACTAATTTGTGTTACTGTAAATGGCTTTCTGGAACACAGACTGATATTGTGGCTGTCTTTTTCTTGAACTTTCATCAAGTAATATCAATGACAGCTGAAAACAGTCATCCCAAATGCTAATGTTGAATTCAGCCTTTCATGTTCCATGAGAAGATGAGTGTGGCCTCCACAATCAACCCAGCCCAAGCCAGATGACTTGTTTATCTTATGGGTCCTAAAGCTTTTTGACTATTCTTGTCTCAAAAATCTCTCCCCCTAAGGCAGATTGGAGAAAGGATGATTTACGACTGTACCTGTGGTTGGTGAATTACCTTGAGGGACAGAATAGCAAGCATGTTGTGAGGCTGATATTGTAAATGGCAATCAGCCCATTTCCACTATAAGTGGTACGTTCCACATACCAATCCATGTTGCACTTCACTCATGTCAGACAAGGACTAGCACTAGAGCACTCTAAAAGCCTGAGGCAGTACCTGAAATCTATTAAGTTGTATTAAACCGTGGGGTCATGAAATTCTATGATACACAGAGACAATAAACATTTTAATTATAACTTGTTTTATAGTATGAAGCTGAGTCATCCTAAGCCTTGTTCTCTAACTATTTTGAAATGACAGCCTTTTGTCACTTCTAGGCCTCAGTGATGGTGGTTTTCACATTCCTGCACAGGTATTTGGGTAAACCACAGACAGTGTAATTCTTTAAGACTGGAAGTGTCGCCGAAGAGAACTAACTGTTGGACATGTTTGTTACCAAAATGTAAAGCCACTGGCAACTTTCCTTTACTCATATGCAGAGCTTTTTTTTTTTTTTTCTAATCGGTTATCTCACAAACTTGTTCACATTCCCCAAAAAAATAATTAGATACACATCCTCCTCACCCCTTGAGATGGCTACATTGCTATTGAATTTTTACAGCAGCCCTTCGTAATTTGTTTTTCAAGTTTTGAGCTGAATTTTACAGTAAAAAAAGCTGCATGGAGTTTCATAAATGTCTGTATTTTGAGAAGAGCTAATGAGTCATTGGGATATTTTTTTTCAGAGCTGTGAGGGAAAAAACCCACACTTCTAAAATACAAAAAAAAAAAAAAAGAAAAAAGAAAAAAAAGTTTTTGACTGATGAGATGTGAAAGAATGGAGTAGCAAATTGATCTGCTGCTCCTCTGCACACAGAAAAGAAAATACAGACTGGGATTTGGGGTTAATAGAAATTGCAATTTTATTGTTTGTAATGTTTTTAAGGGGTGTGGAGCTCTGATATGCAGGGCTGTAATACCTCGTAGAACTGATGTAGACTGTCTAGAGGAGTCTCTAGACCTTGAATACTGATCTATACCTTTATTTTGATGTTTCTAATTAAGATAGGGTTGGGGTTTTTTTTTGCATATTGTGCCATTCAACAGTATATTTTCCAGAGTTTGGCCAAGCTACTGCTGGGATTTGCACTTTTCTTAGTAAAAATGAAAATGCCAGCAGAGTTTTTTTCATTACAGCTACAGAATGTCAGTCTTTTCTCTCTTAAGTGCTTTTTGGTGAGAGGAGTTGCTAGAATAAATAGTGGTGGTGTGTCCTCATCATATGTGAACCGTGCCAAGGACTGCTCTACAGGTCTAGAGTGGGGAATGGATCTCATCTCCTCCCTTCCAAATGTCACTCCAGAGTGAGGCTCTCACTAGGAGCATTTGATATGTTTGTCCTGAGTTGCCTGAAAAGCTGTTTTTCAGAGTTTTTGAAAATAACTTGTACCCCAGAGCTGAAGCCTAAAGTGTGTGATAAAACTTGAAATCTCTGGATCCAGCCCACTTGTATGGCACGTACCAGGCACACTGGGAACCTGGTTCTCTGGCGGATTTGGAAACAGTACCCCCAGCTGGAGATGAGTTAAGGAAATACATAAAATTGGTAGTGAATTGTGTTCTGAAGAAGCACATTTTATTTTAAACCTCTGCCTAGCTTTTAAACATGACCATGTGGTGGCAGCAGAACACCTGCATTTTCTATACCCTAGTCACTCATTTTGCTGGAAAAGGAATGAACAGCTTTATCAGTGCGTGTTTCATCCTGACTGTTGGTTTTGTTTGTTGGATTTTTTTTTTTTTTTAACAAATCCTGTTTGGAAGAGCAAAAGAATCCAAAAGTTGTGAAATGCTGTATTAGTTTTGGGGCAGGCATTTTAAGAAACAGCAGATGGGATATTACACAATTAGTAGATTGGGATGGATTCTTTCCCCTACCTGGATCGGGTCTGGGTTCAGTTTTGCTGTGCTAAATTTTCTTCCAGATGTTGATTTTGGCTTGGTGTTAGGTGTGAGGGGAGAATTCTGTATACATTTCATGTACAGGAGATGAAGACCCATACATCATCTATGTGTTTCTGTCCAAAGATAGCGAAGGCATTTTATAGAGAGATGGAGTAGCAGGTGGGGAAGGGACAGAGCTCTGCAGGATGAGGGGTATGGAGATGGTGGCTCCATGCCCAAACTGGCTCTGAGGGTTTCTCAGAGGTGAACTCCTGGGATGCTCAGTTTGGTCATCCCTGTGTCCAGCCCTTCAGAGAGGTAAGGGACGTCCATTGGTGCTAATGATGATGCTTACTTTTGGGCATGGGGGGAGTCCATGTGAAGGTATAAAATATCATCCCTCTGCATTTTCCATCTGTAATGGACTCCTCCTTTCTCCAGTTAAGGTGTGGTTCATGTGCCTTGCTTATTCTGCTGTTTCTTGCCCTTTCAGCCGAGTAGAGATTCACATACATATATATACACACACATAGGTGGCTGGGTGGGTGTTAGCTGGTGGGGAGATTTCTTTTCCTGCTGTAGCAATGGGTAATTCTTGCATTTCACATGCCCACCTTCAGCCTCTCTAGCCCACAAGAGCACTGCTGGTGCTCATGGCTGTGAAACAGGTGACATGAGAGAGGTGACCTGCTTGTACCACGGGCTGTCTGTGGAGACACTGAATTCTCCTACATACCAAATGGTATGAACTGTCACATATTTTCTTTATTCAGACTGACCTCTAGTATATTGAGGTGTGTGGATAGTTGTCTCCCATCTTACAGACAAAGTAGTCCAAGAACTTCTTCCATCAGATGATGAAGGTTCCTGTTGCAGCTGCTTTATGTCTGGATTTTCTGGTCTTCGTCCCAGAGTGCAGCAGAGGATATCCTGGAGGATGAGGCAGGGTGATCCAAGGCATCAAGATGACAGATCTCACGGAGTGCTGCGCTACATGGCCTGGAATTTTCCAACCCGGCAGCAAAGTGGTGTTTTTTTCCCTGGCTTGTGTATGAAATCACATGGCTATTGTGAGGATTTGTTTCATTACTGTTACATAAAGCCTAAAGAGTTGCTCCATCTGTTAATTCTTACAGATGGAGCGAGTACAGTTCTGTTTAACACCAGAAGATTATCTCACTGGTGTGAGATGATTACATGGGTAGGTAGTAAAATATTTGCGATAATTTATAACTCTCAATTAGCACAGGGTTATTTTTTTACTATTTCAGATCTTTTCTTGACATGTTTATATCTGTATCCAGCTACTGTATAATGCTTGAAAGCAGCATTGCTTAGGGAGATTCTGGGCATACTTCAGAGAGGAGATACATCAGTTCTAATGTCTATATTCAAATCAAGCCACATCCCTCTTCCCACAGTGTTTGTAATTAGGCGAAACAAGAAATATTTGTAAAACTCCCAGGGATGAAAACAGACTTGACTTTTTGGGTCAAAGAAAGTTGCATGCCTTACTTAACTTAAATGTGTGGAACTATTATATAAAGTGGGTTAGTTTTAAACCCATAGTTTTGGATTTCCAAGCTTCAGAAGGAAATACATTAAGATTCAGCTTCATGGGTAGAGTCAAATCTCTTATCCCTAAGGCTTTCCTCCTCCTGCAACAACAAAAGAAGAAGATCCCAAGGGAACTGTAAGGACTTTCCTACCAGGCTTGTCCTCAGGGCTGAGGTGCAAGTTTTTGCTCAGTCTGGAAGGACATTTCCTCAATACCTGTCTTGACTCTAGAAGGGTTGTCATCTGAAGTGCCCAGGTACTTGAATTAAAAGCTTCTTATTAAGCCTATGGGTTTTCTGTGTGGTGAGAATGAAAAATGAAAATTGAATGAAATTTTCCTTGTCTGTAAGAATACTTGGAACCCACTGTTCATCTTAGTTACTAGTTAAGTGTGCTGTAGAAAGCTAAATGTAATGAATAGACACAGAATGGTTGCAGAAAATCCTGGTGACAGGGCTGTTTTCTTCATTGAATTCTGTTCCCTTCCTTTCCAAGCATTTGTTTCTGCACCTAGAGGGTGATGTTTGTATTTAAGGAGCCTCAATGAACTAGCTTTGTTGTTGTAGAATACATAAAAACCCTATTGGTAAAAAACCCCTATTGGTAACATTTGTACTCTAGGTGAAGAGTGGTGTATTAGGAGAAAAAGAGGGAAGTCCTGCAGTTGATAGATAACTGGATAAACTGGATACATTTTAATGCAGTGGAAAGCTAGTTATGCATCCAGAAGCTGTATGTGTATGGTACTTCCTCCTGAAAAGGAGCAGTTGAAAAGGATTTGGAGATTATGAGGGAAAGCACAGTTAATACGAGAATACCAGCTCAGCCAAACCAGCCCAGCAGAGTAGAACTCAGCATGAGTTCTGTGACATCAGTGCAATTAATGGGGAAGCCAACATGACCCCAGAGAGGATAAACAGAAGTGTGCTGATACTGCAAATAATCTTTACCTTCGTATGTAGTATTACTGTCATGTTTTGCATTTATTTCTGACCTCTTAAAAGGATGTGGAGGGAATAAAATTATTCTTTTGAAAAAATCCTTCTCCTGTGGAACATGGACCTTGGACCATGGACAGCCACATCCTTTGGCTTCAGAAATATCTGCTTTATTAAGACAACTGGTGCATGTGTATGTGTGTGTCCAGATGCAGGGAAGAAAGTACAGGAGTCAGTGATGATTCCAAAGGGGCAGATGTATGTTACTAGGCTGGTATCTTGAAGAGTAAGTTTTGCCTTCTAAAAGAAGCACACCTGATGGATGTCTTCTCTGTTGGGTGATGAGTTAACCATGGCACAAGCTGGCTTATGGTATTTCCCTCTGGCACCAGGTGTCCTTAATAATTTCCTAGAAAATGTCAGTGCTTCCCCAAAGGGGAGCACAAATGTTCTGAATGAGCTGTGGTCTGTGGTTTAAAACATGTTGTTTATGGAAGGGGAGATGAGGAGTCCGTGACCTGTCAGGTAGATCAAGACAAAGTTTCTCACCTGGGTGTGACCCCTCAGTCTTTGTCCTGGGCTTTGGGAACACGTGCTGGACCTCGCAGCTTGGCTTACGTGAGGGCAGCAATGCCTGGTCCAAGGAGCCTGCTGGGACAGGTGAGAGACAGATGTTAAACTGTGGTCAAGACTGAGGCATTAGTACTTGTACAACTTCACCATAGGCCTGTGGGGCTTTTGCACAGTTCTGTACAAGATGAAATAAGAACATTTCCTTAGGTATGTGAGAGGTGGTATGGACTGCTCAGATGTTATAATGATGGGGCTTATATAAGTCCCTGAAAGAGCAAAAGGCTTTTTTCAGAGTTATGTTAATGAGAACTATTGCCTGGTTTCAGAGAAATGGAAGTAATTTATAGACCTTTTATTGTGGGGAAGGATGGATCCACATTCATTCACAGGGTGCTAAACTTGTCCAATTAACTCTGAGCTCCTGAAATAATAATGAAAAGACTGTGCTGCCATTTATTAATTGAATTTTCTCCTCCTTTGGGAACAGTGCATATTAAAGTGAGGATTTGCCCTCAGTTACAGAGAAGTTTCTTATTTTTCTTCAAGTTTAGCTGACCCAACACAGAATTCAGGCAGTCACATTATCTGCAGCTATAAAATTGCATTTTCAAGGATTGATTTAAAAAAAAAAATAAAAAGGAAATAAAAGGAATCTTTCCTAATATTGCCTTAATTTTTTTAAAATTATTTGATTACACTTACTTGGCATGAGCAAAATAACTGTGTTTACCTGCTGAAGATGCAAGCTTTTGTAATTATGAAGAACACAGCTAAGAAAATGTTTGTTGGTGGAAATATACAAGGATTCTGTTTGGGATTCTTGGGCTAAAATATCCATGTTTCCACAGGAGTATTTGTTAGCTGAAAATAGGCAGCTTCAGTCCTGTTTAATTGCTATATTTCAGTCACCCTTTTCCAAGGAGACACTAGAGACAGTTTTCTGTATAGAGGACATAGAGTAGCTACAGTAAGTTAGTCTTAGAAGTTTGATTAGGAAATTACCTTCTTCTTGTGCTGCTTTGCCTGCAGACCTGCGCTAAGCTTTTTGAGGATGGAAACAATACTATAAAAGTATTGCCCATAATTATATTCTTACAGTTAATAATTACTTATTTATTTTTCAGATCTGTCAGTTTTGTCTCTTCAAATGCATGGTGTTGAGGGTTTTTTTTAATAACCAATGTGTCTCTGGGCATTGAGTCATATGGGACAGGGGTGAAAAACAGCATCCTGCAACAGTCCCATGCACAAGAGTTTGTTGGCAATTTCAAGAGAAATTTGCTGTTACAGCTCTGTGAGATTCTTCTAAATCAGTTGACCCCTGCAAGGAACTTCAGGCTGCTTGCTCTGTTGGTGATATGTTTTGAAACTTTTACTTTGTGTTTAAAAATTAAATATGTATATATGGGTATATGCATAGCTACTCAGATATGCATTTTTCATAGTGTGGTGCTCCACTAGGAATGGCAAGCTGAGCTATTGATCTATGTGCTTCCAAAGAAAATCTCACTCTGGTCCTAGAACTTACCCTCAGGTTCAGTTTCTTTCCATGAGCAGCCTAAAGAAACCCCAGGTTTTCAGATTCCTGAGCTTTTTATAGCATAACCTGCTGTGTATTTTTAGTACTTAATACCACAGACTCATCTAAATAATAAAATTCTCTTATTTTAAGAACAAGGGTCATGGGAGGGGACACATTCCTTTCAGCTGGTACAAACAAATGTCCACTTTTGATCATCATCTGATGTTTTGGTCCTTGGTTTTGCTGTCATCTTGCGTAGGACTCACTTTTCATCTCAGGGTCTGATCAATACCACTTTTCCCCAGTGGGGCTAGAACACTGTTTACCAAAGTGACTGGTGCTTCTTCACCTGAGAGATGTGGCTTTTCACAACCGGGGGAAGTCCTCCAGTTATTCTCCCTGGGGTTTGGACAGTTTATGGAATTTGGACATGAAGATGATAATGTTCTGTTCAAGGACAAAATTCATCGGTAGGTGCATTTCTGTCTGTTTTTTAAATGTGCTTAATCTTCATTTCCCTCCTAATTAATATTTGGAAATGAGTTTTCATGCACTCAGATTCACTTGCTGTTTTGTTCCTAGGTACCATATCTCAGTAGTGTTAATCAGTGATGTTAATTATTTAATATGCTAGGCATACAGTGTTTCAGAAACAGCATTTTTACCCGGGCTATTATGTACTTGGACAGACACAGAAAAGATCAGTTTTGAGGAAGCTGTTAGAAATCTGTATTTTGAACATCAAAACTTTAAGCCCTGTTGAAGGAAATGTAATGTTCTAGCAACATTTACTGTCCCATTTGAGTCACCTGTTAAAAAGAGGTAGTGAAAACACATATCTGACTGAGATACAACTTGGAAATAGCAGTTTCTAAACAATCCCTGAGGCTCAAAAGTAAAACTTTGATGAATAATCCTATGATTGGACAATTTTTTCTGGCATACATTTTCTGTGCAACATGAATTTGCTTTTTATGTTTTTATACCAGAAAAGATGGATTCTTGTTATCTGTTCTTACCACTTCACTCAGAGGTCTTCCCATCTTCAAAGCAGTATGTGAACTTTAGCTAATTAAGCCTCTTCACACATCTTATATCTGGAAATGTGAAGCATTTTTCATTTTGCTGCTGAAGCAGCTTATGGACAGAATATAATCTAATACCTGCAAAATATTTTTTTCAAAGAGAGTTGAGGGTATTTTTTTCCTTGTTCAGTCATATCCCGAGGGGTTTGAATAACCTTGCCAGAGAAAAAAGTTGTTTTGGAGGCGGGAGGCAGAAGGTTCCTGGCTGAAGTTTTCTTGGTTATGTCTTTATTTGGTTGTAATGTGGTTTATGTGGTCTCCAGGCATCCTGGAAAATGCTCACTGCTGAAACTCAGGGGGAAAGGTGCTGGCTGTTGTGTACTGTGGCTGCTGTGTATCTGGTATGGATGAGTTGGAGCAGAGCTGAGGCAGGAAAAGTAAGAATGAAAGCTTAGAAATGTAAGAATGAAAGATGGGAAGTCAGACTGCTTTAATTCACACTGTCTGGATAGTTATTTCACTGTAGGTGACTCCTGTAAATCTATTTATATACCTCTAAATCATAAAAAAAACCCTTAAAGTAACAGCAGATGGTATTTATGTTACAAGAGAATTTATAGATGTAAAGAAGCCAGAATATAAGTGAGAACTAGACTCAGGTGAAGCTCAGGAAAAAAAAACAAACAAACAAAAAACAAAGAAGTGGTGTTGGCTTTTTCCTTTGGGAGCACTCAAATCATGTACATAAAATGACTGCTGATTCTCATCCATGCGCAGGAGAGGAAAATCACAAATCTGCAGCAATATTTTGAGCAATACTTATTTTTAATTTGGATTTCACTGCTATGAAGTAGTGTGGTAGCTTGACTTATTTTGGTTTAAGGAAGCAGCCATTAAAGGCTGGACTTGCACTACAAGGAGCTGCCATTGGGATGCTGTCAGATTTTGATAGCTTTTGCAAGAGCTGTGTTGTCTGAAGCTAAGTCAACTAATTTTTGTGATTAATTTGAAGTATTATTTCTCTTTTGATGAGCAGACTACTTAGCTATTCTCTGAGTTAAATTTAAGAAATATAATCACTCAAAGTAGTGACCATATATGGACTAAGCCTTGCATGGACAGAGCAGCAGGAGCCTTAGGAATGTCAAATCAGGGCTGTGCTGTCTTATCTACACTGGAAGTTGACCAGGGTTTCACAAACCTCATGTGGAATCTGTTTTCTTTTTCTGTGTGGACCTGATCAATTTGCGATGCTTTGAATAGCTACAGGTCTATTTTTTGAGTCTGCACATCCCCATGCAAAATGCTTGACATCTGAAATAGCAGGAATAGGAGCAACTCTATTTCTCTGTAAGGGAGATTGGGCCATACTTGGTTAAGTGCATGAATGAAGTGATCTCTAGTTCTGGGGAGGACTTTGAATGCAGCATTTTGTTCTTCCAACATGAAGTGTATGTCTCTCTATCACCAGGGGTAGCCCTGCTCTGGATGGGGGAGTGTGGTTGTGGAGCTCAGCAAGCCCTGCAGACCTGAGAGGGCTCAGCTCATTGTCATCTCTTTTCTTTGAGTCATTGCAATAGGAAGTTTGGCTGAGCACCATTTAAATCTCCAGCTCTTAACTTTCCACTTAGAGCTCCAATTCTCCCCTGGAGTGAGAGGGGGGCAAAGGTAAACAGACAGTCATTAGACTGTGTAACCAGAGTATTATTTAAAGGTGACCATATAATTGAGATCAGCAGCTATCTCACTTTCCCCCTTTCCCTCCACAAGCCCCCCAAAAGTTAATACAGTTCATGTTCTCAGGCAATGGTCACGCAGAGCAGCACTGCACCCTTTCCTCAGGATGTGTCCTGTGCAGTCTAATCTTCATAAAGACCATGTCCTGAACTGAGAGGTGAGGGTCACGTTGCCACACATGGAAACAAGAAACCTTTCCCTGTGCTTCTTGTAAATGTCAAGACTAAGTGATGAGCCCTGTGAAAAGGTGAGGGGAATCTCTCCACCATATCCACGGACCTTTTAGCACCACATTGTGTGGCATAAAACACACTCCGCCTTGGGTTGATAAAAAGAGTGCTGCTATTTCTGCCTTTTGGCAGCTCCCTGACAGAGGTTCACAGTGATAAACGGGCTGTGAGGTCCTTGTACAGAGCATCCACAGCAGCAGCTGCACTTTGTCCCTTGGTGGCAAGGCAGACCATGCCGTGCGGGAATTAGGAGTGGCTACAGCTGGTAACAACTATTCGTGACACATCCCCACCTATTCTGGAGAAGAGATACGGGCAAGGTCACACACTCTTTCCTCAACAAACACCCTCATTACCTTGAAATTACAGTTTCCAAAGGGGCATTGCTCTTGCTTTGTGTGATTTAAAATGATGGCTCAATGCTATTTTAGGGTGGTGCTTCCGTTCTACTGTAGAATGTCTGCATTGTGGTTATTTAGACTTGCTTCCTCCACCAACCCTAATTCCGAGGAAATGGTAGGGAAGTTAGGAAGAAATGCTGGTAGAATTAATCTGAGAGACCTGAATTTTCTCCTCCACAAATGGATGCAGCTTAGGCAATAACTTCTGCAGGAAGGTCTCAGCTCTGTCCTGCTAAGACTGCAAAGACAAATCTCATTCTCAGTGAGCACAGAAACTAGTATTACCAGGGCTTAGATCTAACTCATTCACTTTGTGTTGCTCATCAAAAAGGCATCAGACAGCACCAGCTTTTGAGCTACAGCGCTAACTTGATTCAGGACTGAGCTGACAGCCCAGCTAACAAAAAGCCCTTCAGTTTATATCTGGCTCTGGGAAAGTTCAGCAAAAATGTTGTTGCTGCTGTGAGGAGAAGCAGGTGTGTGTACGCGCTCCCACACTGCCACTGTGGCTCTCCCTCTCAACACACTTATCCTGCACAGTAGAAGTGCACTAGGGTTTTTGTAGTTTTCCTTCTGATAGTGAATCTGCTTTAACCCCTGAAGTGGCAGCATATCTTTGGTGTGGTGTAGTAGCTAACCTCTGAGGGCTGTATATAAACTCATGTACTCTTCTGGCAATTCTCCACAGCAGCCTGGACCTCATTTTCATGCTGCTTTTGCTCCTATTAGAGGTCAGAGAGAGCAACTGAGCATCTAAATGAAATCCCCAATTTTTTCCACCCCACTGAGGAGATACCTGAAGGTATAACCTTGACATACAAGCACTATTTTCTTGTGGGTCATCTGGAAAACAGTAGATATCCCCTTTCTCTCCCTATAAACCCATCATATTTCTTTTACTATTCTGTCCCTGTATACCTCCAGTCACTGTTGGAGTGATAGGAGTTTGATCCACAGCTGGTACATTTGGGCAGAGCTTCATTGGTTTACACTGACAACCAGTTTGACTATGTTTTTTGGGGTAGTTCAGAAAGGATTCTACCAGACCAAAACCACACGGCAGTCTGTTTTAATGCCCTCACACAGTCATAGAATCATTAAGGTTGGAAAAGAGCTCCAAAATCATCAAGTCCAACCTTCCACCCAACACCTTCTTGACCACTAGAGCATGTCCTGAAGTGCCTCATCTACATCTCACTGCAGGGGGGCTGGACTAGATGACCTTTGGAGGTCCCTTCCAGCCCTAGCCATTCTGTGATTCTATGATCTTTTTGAACACCTCCAGAGATGGTGACTCCAACACTTCCTGGGCAGCCCATTCCAATGCTTAACTATTCCTTCAGTAAAGGAATTCTTCTTAATATCTAATCAGAACTTCCTCTGGCACAACTTATGGCCATTTCCTCTTGTCCTGGTCTAGGGAGAAGAGGCCAGCACTGGCCTCACTACAACCTCCTTTCAGGTAGCTCTAGAGGGAGGGCAATAAGGTTTTCTTTCAGCCTCCTCTTCTTCAGGCTAAATAGTCACAGCTCCCTCAGCCTCTCCTCAGAAGACAAGTTCTCCAATCACCTCACCATATTCATTGTCTTCCTCTGTACCCACTCCAGTACCTCAACGTCTTTCTTATACTGTGGTGCCCAAAACTGGACACAGTACTCGAGGTGCAGTCTCACCAGTGCCAAGTACAGGAGCACAATCACTTCCCTTCCTCCTGCTGGTCACACCATTTCTGATACAGGCCAGGATGCTGTCGGCCTTCTTGGCCACCTGGGCACACTGCTGGCTTGTGTTCAGATGCCTGTCAACCAACACTCCCCAGGTCCTTTTCTGCCAGGCAGCTTTTCAGCCACTCATCCCCAAGCCTGTAGCATTGACTTGGGTTGTTGTGACCGAAGTGTAGGACCCAGTATTTGGTCTTATTAAACCTCATACAATTAACCTTAGCCTGCTGATCCAACCTGTCCAGATCTCTCTGTAGATCTACAGATCTCTCTGTGGAACCTTCCTACCCTCAAGCATATCAACACTTGTGCTTAATTTTTTGTTGTCTGCGAATATACTGAGGGTGCACTCAATCCCCTCATCCAAATCATTGATAAAGATGTTGAACAGGACCAGCCCCAGCACTGAGCCCTGGGGAACACCACTTGTGACTGGTCACCAACTGGATTTAACTTTGTTTACCACAACTCTCTGGGTTCAGCCATCCAGATTTTAACCCAGTGAAGAGTACACTTGTCTAAGGTATGACAGCCAGCTTCTCCAGCAGAATGCTGTGGGGGACTGTGTCAAATGCTGTACTGAAGTCTGGGTATTCAACATCCACAGCTTTTCCCCCATCCACTAGGTGGGTCACCTGGCATAGAAGGAGAGTCAGGTTGATCAAACAGGACCTGCCCTTCATGAACCCATGTTGGCTGGGCCTGATCCCCTGGTTGTCCTGCACTTGCCATGTGAGCACACCCAAGATGAACAGCTCCATAATCCTCCCTGGTACCAAGGTCACACTGACAGGCCTGCAGTTCCCTGGATCTTCTTTTTTGTCCTTCTTGTAGATGGCTGTCACATTTACAAGACTCCACTCATCTGGAACCTCCCCTGTTACCCAGGACTGCTGATAAATGATGCAGATTGGCTTGGCAAGCTTCTGCACCAGCTACCTCAGTACTCTCGGGTAGATGTGTCGCTTGTGCCTGCAAGTACTTGTGAAGCTGAGTAGACTTACAGAGCCAGATTCGACAAAAACTTTAGATGGACAAGGCAAGAGTTTTAGCGCTACTTTACAGTGACTTCTCATGCTGCAATTTCCCAAGACCCTGCTTAGCCACCCCATAAACTTGCCATCCTCTCTGTATTTAGCATCAGAATGTTTCAGGTTTCTCAGTCCTTTCACATGTATATCTAGAAGCATCAGTACTTCTGCCTCATGCCAGCCTTGCTAGCAGCTGGGTGGAAGGGGGCATGAAGGTCCCTCATAAAGCTTTATTTTTCATAAACTGTGACAGAGCGGGAGAGCTAGGTTTATAAAACTCTTGTTCTCTTGCTTCCAGGACAGCCTATCCAATTTATCTAATGGGACATAAAAGCAGTTTTTAATAGAAGTACTTGCAGTTGTTGGAGTAAGAACCCAGACTGGATCTTCCCCAGAGATGAGTGGGCACATTCAGATTTGTTTTCTTTGGCCTATTTATCCACATTCAGCACTACAGATTTTGCTTTGTATCTAAAAATTTGGAGTTGATATACCTAGATTGCTTGAGGCTGTGAGTTTTCCCATGGTTCTTGAATGTTTTTGAAAGGTTAAAGCTGAGAGGAGAAAATGGTGTCATTATCAAGGGAAAGGAAGGTCACACTTTTCCTATCACTCTGTATCTGATTGCCTGCTCTCTCCTTCCTCTGCCCTGCCCAGACTATGAATAGAGAGTTTGGAGGAGTTTCCTGCAGGCCAGCTGCCGTATCATTGCTGGAAAGTCTCAGTTACAAGTGAAGAACATGGGCTGGATCAGAAGTGATGAGTTACTGGTGACTGATCTCAGCTGATGGAGGAAAAGATGACTCCTTAGTGAACTAGACTAGTTCGTAAAAAAAGTATCCATCTCTTTGGAAGAGAGATTATAATAAATTACATCCAGCAGCTCTGCTGGCCGGTGGACAGCACTTTGCACTGCAGCCACCGGATGAGGCATTTTGTTGTGTCATCGTGTGATTATTTATATCTTCCGTTGACTAGCACATTTGTTTCACCAAAGCAGATTGGGTGTATGATTTGCTATTTTTTATTCTTTATTAAATTCTAAATATAAACCAGCCCTGAAGGGTGTGTAGAACTGTAGTGCTGATTGATTGGGATGGGATGGGAGGAGGCTGAGGAACTCCCCCTGCCCGCAGAGGTGTTCTCTCCTTCTCAGCGTTCACAAACTTCTAAGCCAAGCAATGAATTTTCATTTCTGCCTGGTTGCTGTTTATGTGATGAGCAGTTTGACTTATTCTGCAGAATTAAGTACGTTTTATATCTCTTCTCTCAAGCACCACAGAGAATTTTACCAATAAAATAAGTTGTAGTATTGTGCTCATGATTTTTGCTAGAACAAGCATACGAGAGAGAGAGAGCATACTGTGATCAGATTTGGGCCCCTCACCCCAAGAAAGACATTGAGGTGCTGGAGCATGTCCCTAGAAGGGTAGCAAAGATGGTGAAGGGTCTAGAGAGAAAGTCTGATGAGGAGAGGCTAAGGGACCTGTGGTTGTTTAGTCTGGAGAAAAGAATTCTGAGGGCAGACCTTACTGCTCTCTATAACTACCTGAAAGGAGGTTGTAGTATGGTGGGGGTTGGTCTCTTCTTGCAAGTAACAAGTGATAGGACGAGAGGAAATGGCCTTGAGTTGTACTGGGGTATATTTAGATTGGATATTAGGAAAAATTTCTTCACAGAGAAAGGGTTGTAAAGCACTGGAACAGGCTCCTCAGGAAGATGATGGAGTCACCATCCCTGGAGATATTTAAAAGACTTGAGGATGTGGTGCTGAGTGCCACAGTTTAGTGGTGGACTTGTCAGTGTTAGGTTAATGGTTGGACTTGATGATCTTAAAGGTCTTTTTCCAATCTAAATAATTCTATGATTCCATGGTATATTCTGATAGTTAGAAGCCTCTGGCAATCCATGGCAAGGAGGACTAAATTTATGGGGTGTTTTAGTAGTGTTGAATTGCAAAGTGAAATATTGAACCATATCTGTTTATAGCTATAGAAAACTTGTCTGACTGATCATTTGTATTGGAAGAGGAAAATTCTCTTAGTTCTTTCAATAAGTAGTTTGGTTTTTTTTTTCATTCTTATATGAAGTTATATTTCCGTCTCATAGTAATTTCAGTTTTAGAAGTACAAGGTTGTTTTTTTTTTTTTTTTTGAACTGAACTGAGTTTTCCTCCTAAAATTCCCAAAAGGTCATTCAGGACCAGCATTGAGTATCTCCTAATTTAGGAGTTCTGATGTTTTTCAGCACAGAAAATAGTTTCAGAAATTTGTACAAGCTTGCCTGTGAACCTTCAGGCGAAACAGTAACTTCTTCCTTCCTATTCTATCTTCACTGGTATTTTTTATCCTTTCTCATATATTTTTTTCTTCTGGCCTGTAGGTATTTCTCTGCTTTCAGTGGAAAAATTGATACTGTATATGTTCTTTGCTCTATAAGGTTCTGATAGAAATCAAATGCATATTGTGCACACAGAACAAAACTGTAGATTTATGAGCATGGATTGGATAACCCTTATATCTGCTTTGATCATGGTTACATTTACATAATAGAGGCTATTAGTTGTTCATTTTCAAGGTGAATGAAAAAAATTTCCTTACCAAGGCAAAGACAGTTTCCTTGTAGGTTAAATATCTGTTCTATAGTGTCAGCTTTGGGGTGTTGTAAAGGGAGTGTATTCAGTGTTTATTCTGCAATACTAAGTGGTCTTTTAGAGCATGCTGTACAATTGTTGTCTTGGTGCTGCTTATCAGAGCTAATAAAGACTCATTGCAGTCTGTTGAGCCAACAAGAGGGTCATTAGCTACTAGTAAAACAATTTAATTCTGAGGGTTTGGATCTTCATTTAATAATCAGAACACACTGCCTTTCACCACAAGCGCTATGCTGCTGATTGTTGCCATAGCAGCTATATAATATTGGAGAAAAAAACCCACCCTGTATACAGAGTTAACCACAGCTTTTTTTGAAACAAAATTTGACTGACCTCAGAAGACAACTTGCATGCTTAAATTTAAGTATATGCTTGAATATCTTACTAGAGTTGAACAGCTCTCAGAGGTATTATTATGCCTGAAGACAAAATCTTAAATTTAACTGAGCAGAGGTGCCTTTTTAATGGTCTGCTGTGGCAATAAACAATGGAATTAATAATCTGGCATTCAGAGTTAATAGCCTGAAGTTAATGTTTGCTTATCTCAGAATTATATTCTATTTAGAAACAGTAGAAAATAAGGAGATTTGCTAGAGCAGAAATATAGGACAGAATTGCTAAATAATGTGAGAATTAGTGAAGCTATTGTGCTACTCAAGCAAGAGCATTACTGTAATGTTCAGTAGAAGTTGTCCTGGCTTGGTACCCTCTCAGTTATAGACATGTGAATATCTTCACTCATTGCAAGTCAGACTGCTTGAGTCAAAGACATTGACAGTTGAAAGTGATGAAAGTTTGTCCCAGATACCCTTGGTGAATTAGTGTCCAGTGCCTCATGCTTCAGAATACTTGTTTCCTAGTACACAGGCTACTCATGTGTGGTCATTGTTTTAAGGTGATTCATGCCTTGAGCCTGGGCTTTCAATATCAATAGCTTCAGGTGTGTCTCACTTTGTCTTGGCTTTGTCTTCATGCTGAACCTGATAAACAATCCTTTATTAGCTCCTGGCATATGTCTTCCTCCTGCTTAGTTTACTCACGTTCAACATTTATCTTCAGAAGTGGGTTAAACAGGAAAATGCTCTTGTGACTCCTAGGATAAGAGTGTCCACACATGGAGAGTTAAATATATCACTACTACATGTGATACTCTGAGGCATTTGTGCAGTTAGGCATACTGTTCATGCCCTTTATCCCCAAAGAGAGTTGATTTCTACCGAGCAGTAGATGATTTTAGGCTGGTCCGTGTCAATAAGTAACTTTGACCTAAAACCAGTGTTGTACTGACTACCTTGTCCTTAAATAGAAGGCACATTTAAATGCTTCTGTATGCAATGAAAGCTGCCTACAAAGAAGCAGCTCAGCTTTTTGGGAGGTGATGGGTAAGGATTTTCCCTGGGAAAGGATGCAAACACCAAAGTAAAGGTACCTGTTGGAGGCTGCTGTTATGCCGTTAGAAGTCAGGCATCCTGGAGACAAAGTAAGAAAGTGTGAGCTGATCCCATTCCCACTGAGGCTGCTGGGACACTTTTAACTGATCACAGCAAGGGCAGTGACACTGGCTGACAGTGTGTATCTTGAAAGGAAAAATGTATCTCCCAGTCATTTTCTGAATTCCTACAGAAGTCCAGTAAATGGGAATTAATTTCTAGAATGGTGGTTGGATTATCTGCTATGGTCTAATTTAATGTCTTGGGAATATGCAAAGCACCCTACAAATCTTAGTATCATCCAGCAGATGTCTGGGGTCAGAAAAATATGATCTCTGTGTCACAGATAAAGGAAACTAAAGCACAGAGAAGATCAAAGATTTAGCTAGGCCCTTTGGTTCCATTTTTAATTAATACTTACCATGTACAAAATTAGCAAGTTGAAAAAGAAAGTTGTGTGAAACTTAGTTACAAAAGTCAGAGAAATTGTTTTATTAAGTGGAGTTATACAAAAGAATGTACTGATCTCCAAACCTTCCATCAGTGGGCTTCAAACATGGTGCAGGAAGATCAAATCAGCTTATTTTTCTCCTGGCTAGTATTTTTTTCCACCCTGCTACACTACACAGGTGCCTGGGTGCCAAGGGGATGATATTGTTATTGCTACAGAACCCAGAATATAACAACAAAGAAACTGGTACAGGTACAAAAAATATCCTGAAATTGCCTTGCATCACATTAAAATTCATTAGCATAATGCTCTTGAATGACATATATTTGAGCTTTACAGCAGCATAATTCCACTCCCCTTAGCTTAGAACCTTCTGATTTACAGTAGCGTGTGTGTAATTGGGCTGTACTTGTCATTTGATTCCATGTTTGCAGTTGCAAGGAAGCTCATTGTTTCTAGGCTAGAATTTTAATATCAGAGGCTCATGGAGCAAGAGGGCTCATGAACTTGTCTAGGCTCTGCTTCTGGTTTGGGCCAGAGTAATTGCACCTGTATGTTTACTAAATTTGTCCTTAAAATCTCTGATGCTAGAGAGTCCACAGACTCTAAGGCACCCTCTTCCAGTGTTACTACCTGTACTGCTAAAATGCTTTTTGCTAGCATCCAACCTGAATTCTCCTAACTGCAAATGAAGATCATTATATCTTCTTCCCATCCATGATGGGTAGAAAGATCTTATTACGTCTCTTTTCAGTAGCTTTTTATATATTGCTAGATGATTTTGCCCCATGCAAATCTTCCTAGTATGTCATGCTTTCTGGATCTCTTTTGTTGTTCATTGCGTTCTGCTGGATTTCTTCATGTACTTCATGAAGACTACACCCAGTCCTAGCTATGGTATCCAAGTGGGAGCTTGCCAGGACAGAAAAGGGCAAAGGACTACTTTCTGTATCTCCTGTAATTTGAGGATTACATGTTAGTGTTGAACAAAGATCAGCTTTAAATTATTAAAGCCCTCAGGATCTGCTCCTCTACTATTAGAGAAGTTCTTTCCCCATTGTTTTCAGTAGAGCTCAGACTCTATATAGCCATGATGTTATTATGGCCCAATATGCAAACTGTAGTTTTCTGGAAAGTATTTCCAGTTGAATTAAAAAAATGTTAGCAATGGGAAAAGGTAATTTCTGCATCAGTGAGGAAAAGCTATCTCAATCATAAATGTGGACAAGTTCCTGTTTGGTTCTACATCAGAAATTTTTAATTTCTCCTGGGATATATTGCTATTTCTCACTGAAAGAATATGGGAAGAAACAGTTACTGGTAATCCTTTGACAAATATGTTTCTTTCTCATCAGCACTCTTTTTACGATCAGAGAGAAAATATGTCCCTGTGAAACACTTGTCCCCATTATTGGGTTAATCCTGAATTCCTTGCATGGACAGAAAAAAATGCATCAGCCTTGCTGGAACATTTTCCTCAGATCCAAACTTCTGAGTTTGTAAGGCCTCCTTCATCTTTCCTGAGTCCAGTGCTTTGGCTTTCAACATGAATCATGGCTATTAAGGTGACAATGAATGGTCCTACTTCTGTTCTTGAATATTCTTCATGGTTTTGGAAGTCAATATATTGTTCAATGTTTAGTATTTTAGTGCTCTCCCATTAATTTTTATCTCCAAAAATAAAATTAATCTTTTTATTTGTGTGTAAATCATGAAATTTTTGACACAGTGCTCCTCTAAACATTAATTTTTCAGTTTATGTTCAGTGGTCAGGAAATTTCCATTACCCATCTTTGGGTTTATAATGCTATTAGACAAGCTGTGATATAGGTGGTACTATTTGGAACACTGTGTTGAGCACAGGGAAGCAAAAATAAAACAAACAATTCTGTGCTGATTTTGATTGCCTCCAACCCAACAGGGTTGCAGCCTCTGACTCCTGAGGAATGGCAGTTTGTCCCTTCACATGCCTGAGCACAGGATCATGGGATGCAGCGACTGGCAGAACCTCAACTTTTTATATTATTTACAGTTGGAAACCCACGAGGAAACTCTAGTTTGTTATTTCTTGAATTCTAGGTAGGTAGGAACACCCTAGTTAAAGGTACATATTCCACCTTAAACTATTATTTTATATATATTAGATATACCTAGTAGATAAGATTATCTATATAGTGTGCATATCAGGTAACTACTCTGGATTTGCCAGTGGAACCACTCATTGGCCATGGGAGGCAGAGCTGTCTGACAGCCTTTGAAATGGCTTAGGACCTCAATCCTGTTTGCTATTTGATTATTTTATTCCCTTGCTGTCTGGCTTTTAATTCTTGTCTTTATTTTTTCCCATCTGCAAAATGAAACAATATTATTAACTTCCACCATCTTAAAGGCAGAACCTTGTGCCCTCTAGTCCCTCCCAAGTGTCCTGGTCTTTTTTCTGTGGATGAGGAGCAAGGGAAGAAGTCAGGGTAGATGAAAGGGACTGATGTAACTTCTAGGTCATATCTCAGAGTAAGTACTGGACATGGTCAGAGAGTGTATTCTGATGCACCCCTGTGCCTCACGTGCCCAGGGAAACACAGGGTCACCATGAGCTATGGTAGACAATGAGATATATTTGGCACTCCCAAATCCCAGGCTAGTTGGCTAGTCTTCCTCTCGCTCATATCTTTCTCAGTAATAAAGAAGATGAAACATAGATTTTTCTGGTGAGGGAAAGATAGTAGTCCCATATCAGTGCCTGCTAATGCAGCAGATGTACGTGGTGGTCATGTGCCAAAGTTGAGACCATGCAACTTCACTCCAGTCCCTACCTGTATGTGCAACTAGCAATGGTCTCCTGGCCTGAGGCTGCTACAAAGCATTACAAAGGGATCAGTTTCTTCAGGCTAAATGGAAGCAGAAACAGAAATATGTGGGACTTCCTGCCACCCAGCCTGGCACTTGGATTGTGGGAATGTGTAGCTTCTGGAAGGCATCCACACCAACGCCTGAACCTCAGTTCATTAGGACAAGGATAAAGGATAAATCAGCATTAGAGTAACTACCAGCACCCAGAGATCACTGTAAGTTCATGAAGTCTTCTGTGTTGAGAAATTTTGTTTTACTTTTATTAAAAAACCCCTCATACAACAGGTTTCTTCCCATTTTCTTGTAGTTTTTCACATCTGCAAAATAAAGCTTTTGGATTTACCTATATTTATCTGTATGTAGCTGAGACAAGCAACCTCCAGTATTGCAAAGATCTTTAGTAAAAATCAGGATAGCCAGCAATATTTAGTGTTTTTTACTCCAGGACTTTGGAATCATACAGTAATGCCTTAGTCACTGCTTGTATTAAATTCAATTTGGGAAAAAAAAAAAAAAAAGCTTACTTGTTTTCATGACTGGTGAGAGGAAATCTAAGAACATGAACAAATTGAACACCAAGGGCCCAGGAGTCTAGAAGTCAGAGTTTGAACACCACTCACTGAAAAGGTTTGTATTTTCAACCCCAGCTGACAGCCTGAGGACAGAACGTGGGAAGGGAGGAAAGAGGGTCCTCTTAACTGGTTTGCAGTGGGCATGTTGCTTCTGCCACAGAGCTCCAGGTTTTCTTCAGGCTGTCTCAAGCACCTGTTTGTAACATTGTTGATATGTCACTGCCTCCTGGGAGCTGTTATTTAGAGCAGCAGCAGCTCATTAACCCTGGGAAGCAAAGTGCTAGTTGAGTGAACCTTGGCTACATCTGCCGAGGCTGTGCTGCCTTTCACACAGTCCTTGAGGACCCTCAAAACTGGAATGTCAGGACGTGCTGGCTTTCCTGAAGCTGGGGAGACCATGGGGAGACCTGCTGCCCACCAGCCTGCCTAGGACCCCTGTCATCCTTGTTCCTGCAGAGTGGTGGAGGTGGTGATGGCTTTCAACCCAAACCTCCCTGGCAGCTATTGCCTGCGAGAGGGAAGCCTGTTCACACCCGCACGCTGTTATGGGAACAGGCTGCATGCCAGACTCCCTCTCCTACCCTGAGATGTAATTTAGTGAAGGTTTTTATAACTTAGAGATGTAATTTAGTGGGCTTTTTTTTTCCCCTCTTTTTTTTTTTTTTTTTTTTCCCCTCTTCCTCTGGAAGGAAGGAATCACTAGATGGCACTGCATCACCGCAGGACAAGCTGCCTCCATCTGCCTCTAGGGTGGATGAAAGGCATTGCCCTCCTCTTTATTTTCAGCTGCCTGCTTTCAGTTTTTACCGGGGGGGAAGAAAAAGCTGTGTCTGTGTTAAATAAAATGTGCTTCCATCTCTAGCTGCAGAAGCAGAAGCACTAGCCCTGAATTACTTGCCTGTGGGACCTTCTGCTTTGATTAATACACTTTATATTACCTGATTTTTGTTCTTTGTTCTTTTAGCCTGTTTCTCTTTCCTTGCTATTACCAATGCAACAGATTCAGAAGGTTCAGTGGAAAAAAGTGGGATTGAGTGTTTAGTTCAAGACTAAACTCCCCCAAATGTGGGTGATGTTTGAGAATGCTGGTTCCCAGCTAGGCTTCTAAGTTCTTAAAACAAATGAAAATAATCATACATGGATGTGCTTAGCTGCATGCACATAAATGGCTTATTGAGAGGCATCTATTGATACGTGAGTATAGATAGCATTGTGACAAGTGAAAGTCTTAAAAGGAAATGTGCCACAACTGTGCCTGATTGACAGTCTTTTCCTGTTAAGGAGGTTGGTTAGGGTAGGGCTGCAGCCTACTGATAACAAAAGATGATAGAATAGCTTTGTCAAATAATTCATGTTTGCCAGCAGTCACTGGACACAGATTTTCATAATTATTTTATTGTATTTCCCCTTTAAATTAAAAAATAGATATTTATTTCTGTGAGCTCTTATTTCAGTTGGGGGATGTGATATTTCTGTATGCTTCAGTCTCTCCATGGCAACTGTAAATGGGTCAAGCACTCATGCAGCCTGGCACACAACAGCTAAGGGAAGGCAGCTGCAGGAATCTGCCCTCATAGTGCCCTGTGTTATCCACACTTGGAGCTCCCATGCATGATGCTGCTCCCAGTACTGAGTCATGCAGCCAAGATGTATCATGGAAGAAGTTTTTTGGTGGTCACTAAACCTTGATCATCCCCTGGATCTCCTACAGGTTCTATTAGAGACTGCGTGGTCAGCCACCAGGTGTTGCACAGACCCATGCTTCAGGTCCATGTGATGATTGCAGGTGCATTACAGTGCTTTCCTATGCTGGTGCAGAGTCTGTTTCGAGCTGTGTTCCAGACACATGACCAAGGAAGCCTGAGCTAAGGCAGCCTGAGGGAAGAGCTGGAGGAAAAGAGAGAACAGTAGTGAGACTGTCATGCTGTGTGCAAGAGAGGGAGGAGAGCTACAGGCATAATAAGTGCAGACTCTGCTCAGTTGCAAAGTAAACTCATTTTCAGCACATTGGGACAGCAACACACAGAGAATCAGCAACAAGGATGGATGTCCTGGTACTTTGGTGGAGAGGTGCTTTGGCATTAGGCAACCCCATTTGGGGTTGACTTGTAAGGCTACTTACCTTCGATGTGGATAAGCAGTTACATGGTCTGAAGTTAACATGATTCAGTACTGCAACTAAAAGGGACAAAATGAAACTTGAATCGGAAATTACCTGACTTTACAATATTTTTAGAGTAATTCCAGACTGATTGTTGAGTGAGAAAACCCAGACACATTTAGCTATAAAATTATAGTAGTGCTAGACAGATGAAATGGAGGCATGCAATAGGATTCTGTAATAGGGACACTGAGGGCAATTCCCAAAATGCGATTTACATTTCTGAACATCTGTCTATGGAAACTGGGTTGGGGAACTCAAAACCTAATCTCTGGTGCCTGTTACAGGATCTCTTTATTCCCACATCAGTCTTGACCGTTCAGTGTTGGGTATCTTTCTTCTCTGCTGATCCATGACATGAGGTGTCATTTTCTGAGTAGTATTTATTGCACAAAAGGATCATAAAATGCAACTAATTCTTCTGAACAAACATTTTAATTGCTGGAGTAAGAAGCAGCTTTGTCATTATGGTTTCTGTTAGTACTGGTGACTGCTAGGGAAATTGATGTCCAGTCAATAGTCCACATCACTGAATCTTGATCAGGCACATATCTGGTAGGAAGAAGGGACACTTGCCATTTTGTTGAGGTACAAATAAGTTTCTATGCACCATGGAAAAACACCACAAACAAACCAATGACAACTACAGATCTGGTGAACCTATTAAGAGACAACCTTCACCTGGAGTAATAATGTTTTTGTCTCTGTGGCCATGTTTGCATAAGCAAGTAATTTTGTGCAAAAGGAACAGATTGGTAGACTGGGACAGAAGGATCACTATCCAATACATCAAAATTGTTAATGGTTTGGATATTTTACTCTGGACTAGATTTAATCTAGTCCTCTGATATCCCTATCTCACATGTTGTTTGAGGCTGTCTGAAGGACAAGTTACTGATTTAGCCCCTTAGTGTCTCCATTATGGACTAGGGTGAGTTTGGTGCATAAGTGTATGGAGAAGAGCTTTTGGATGAGTTTCTTCCTTAGAGAATCTAGTTTGAATGTGCTAAAACCACTCTGCAAACCTGATTGGAAGGTGATAAATTGGGATGCTCAGGATTTCACTTCAACACTGAATCAGAAGGGCAGCATAGGCACAACCTGGTGAACATGGCAAGAGTGGGTTGTTGGGGTCAAAGGTTTCTGGTGTCTGAATGGAGAACGTTTTGTTCTCAAGTCATTAAAAACTCAGCAGGGAACTAGTTCTTTTGTCTGCAATACTGTCTAAATGATCACTTAGTTCACCATGGCAGTTAATCTTTTTTCTTTCTAAAATACGTGTCATGACACAATTGTTAGATCATTTGCCCTCAGGATGTTCTTCATACTGTTTTTCTAACCTGTTAGCACAAAACTCCTTCTCTTCTGAGTCTCTAAAGACATAGGTGAACTTATCTGAGTCATACATGCTCTCTTGTTCCTCATCATGAAGTGATTAGAGTTATTCTTTAATTTAAGGACAGCTAATGACCATTATTCAAATGCTTACATTCCCTTTGGGTGCGGAACCTGAGATACACGGAAGCAGATTTTGGAGGGCTGTGGAGCAGCAGCAAAGCCGTTCAGATCACTGGGGCTGCACTGCTTTAGCCCTTCTGAATATTGACTACTCTTAAGTGAGCACCTTTATAGTTAGTTTACATCTACAAATAATTATCTCTTAGTTTTATTCAGCAAATCACACCAGCACACAGTCTGTGGCTACCTGAGTTTAATTAAATTAATTTGGGTCATTGTTAGTGGTGGAAAGGGAAAAAAAAAAAAAAGAACAGCTGGTAAAGAGATCAGTATTAATACTTTCAGTTAAGTGTAACCACCTTAGCCTAAGAGCTTCTCGGATCACTACCTCTACACATTTACATCTATATATAGTTGAGAGTTGCCTTAAAATAGCAATTACTTCACCATGTCCTTTTCACTAACATGACCCCTCCCAGTCTAAGATCAAACAACCTGGAACTTGGTGACTTGTATCCTTTATATTCTTAATCTTGTCTCCAGCATAATTCAGAACATCTCAGAGGTGGCCCCTGTGCTGTAGTCCAGGGTTGCATGTGAAGTAGAGGCCTGACACAGGCCACCATGTTATCATTTTCACAAACTGTTCAGCTTTCATCTTAAGTCTAGCTAAATGTCTTCTACCTAATTTCTGCTGAGTTATTTGAATTTTCCAGGACCTCACTGGTCTCTTGGTTAGTGACCTTGTATTTTCCAGATTCAATGTAGTCAAAGCCCTTTGTTCTTTGGCAACACAATACATTAGGTTTGTCCCTTTCCTTTTCTTTCCTTTCCCTTTCCCTTTCCTTTTTCTCCTCTCCTTTCCCCTCCTCTCCCTAGCTTAACATTAATTAAGTTCTCCTTGGCTCATTTTGTGATAAAGATTTTTCCATTCACCTGATTAATCTAGTGCTCCCCCCCCCCCCCGAAATCCCTTTTGATGTAGAGTGGATTTGGTTGAATATAGGTTGCTGGAATTGTATACAGCATTGTAGAGTTTCGTGCAGTGGCAAAAATATTAGAACATCTCTACCTTTTTTGAGGAAAATATCTTTATTTATGCTGCTCAGTACTGCTTATTTTTAGCATAGGTTTTATAGTTACCCCGAGATAAATAAAACAGGTAAGTCTTTTATTTTGTCATTTATTTCCAAATGTTGCTTCCCCACTGTGATAGCAAGACTGTGATTATTTGATTAATTTATATGTATTTGTTCTATTACTTACCCAACTTCTGTTTCTCCAGTCTTCAAGAGCATTCAGTCTCTCTGTGATGATACTCTGGTCCTCCTCTCCATTAAGAGTGATCACCTGGCTTGTCAGCAGTGCCTCCCAGCTTTGTCAGCTGTGAATTTCTTTGCACCATTCTTGGTTTTTGGTATCAAATCAGTGATAATAGTAGAGAAAGACTTGTTCAAAGACTGTGGGCTGAATTAATAACTTTCCTCTGACTTAACATGTCTCTTCTGTGTTGTCTATTGGCACATACAGGTTCCTAATAAATGCAGTAATTCTCTTCTCCAGCTGAAGTCTCCTGTTTAGTACCATATCAAATGCTTTGTTAAATTAGATCCAATGCAATTCCCCAGAATCACAGTTTCTAAGATGGGAAGGCACCTCTAAAGATTGTCTAGTCCAACCCAGCTCAGCTCAGGGTGTGCAGGACCATGTCCTTTTGGGTTTTGAATATCTCCAGGGAGACATACTCTGCAATGTCTCCGGGCAACATTTTCCAGTGCTCAAACACCGTCATGAAAAACAAAGAAAAGAAGTTTCTTATGTTTAAGTTGAATTTGCTATGTTTCAGTTTGTGCCCATTGCCTCTTGTCCTGTCACTGACCATCATGGAAAGGAGCCTGGCTCTTTCTTCTTTACTTTCTCCATCAGGTATTTATACACACTGACAAGATCCCCCTGAGCCTTCATTTCTCCAGGCTGAACAACCTCATCTCTCATGGCCTCTCCTTGTATGAAGAATGCTCCAGTCCCTGAATTATCATTATGGCTCTCCACAGGACTTGCTTCAGTATGTCCATGTCTCTCTTGTACTGGGGAACCCAGCACTGGACGCAGCACTCCAGGTATGTCTCAATAGGGCTGTGCAGAGCAGATGGATTGCCTCCCTTCACTTGCTGGTAACACTTCCTAAGGCATGTTTGCCACAAGCGCACACTGTTGGCTCATGTTCAACATACCACCACCCCTCTGTGTGCCCTTGCACACTTTTTTTCTCTTCTGCCAAACTGCTTTCCAGCCAGCCAGTCCCCAGCCTGTTCTGGTGCTTGGGGTTGTTCCTCCTCAGATCCAGGGCTTTGAATTTCTCTGCTGGCCCTTTTCTCCAATCCTCTGAGGTCCCTCTGAGTGACAGCACAATTGTATGGTGTTATCAGCCACTTTTCCCAGTTTGGTGTCATCAGCAGATTTGCTAGAAGTGCACTCAGTCCATCATCCAGGTGACTAATGCAGATGTTAAACATTGTTTGCCCCAGTATTAAACCCTGGAGTGGATCCTTAGTGTCCACTAGACTTTGTGCTGCTCATTGCCACCCTTAATTATGATAACTTTTTTTAGAAAGTCAGAAAAAAGTAATCGTGTTAGTCTAGTTTGGTGTGTGTTTGTCAAATATAAGATGCACTTTATCCAGGTTTAGCGTCACCTCTCCATCTTTAAGAGGTTTCTGATTGGAAATAAATACCAGGACCTGTACCTTGACAAAAAATATGTGGTGAGGTTCAAAGGCATGTCAGAGGAAGAAGTCTGTACTTGTGGGTTGAAGGAACTCTAGGATGCTACTGTCACATTAGATCTGTGGAATATGGTTCAGCTGCTAATCTGTAGGGCCTTTCTGGAGCTTTTTCTTCTGTCCAGTTTTATCAGTAATAATAAAATTTCAAATAAAAAATATTTTTGAGCCTGCAGCTTAGTTTGCTAATCCTTACCTTTGGAACTGGGATTGCTTCTGAGGAGAAGAGGTGTAGTTTTCATTTAGAAGAAATCTGCAGTGTAGAATAGTTGGAGTGCATGAAGATAAAAAAACCCCAAACCTTTCTACATTTATTTTCATTCCACATAAAAGGCTTTGCAATAGTTATCAAACAAAAAAAATATCTCTTGTCTGCTGGGGAAAATTTAACATAAAAGCATCTGTAAGAAGGAAATTACATAAAAATGAGATGACAGAAGTAATGGAGATTTACATGAGGAGAAATAATCTCTCATTATGAGGTAATAAAATTTCTTATCTGTCTGTGTATTAGAATAGAGTTCATCAATGAAATTTCTGTTGGGGAAGCTAAATAATGGAAAGAACATAATTTTCTTGCCTTTGGAGTTGGTAGTTTCTACCCTTAGTGAGTCCATTGCTTATGTGTTTCCAAACGTTATGTGTATCAAAAAAAAATATACATAGAATTCAGCAGAGCAAAGATTATTGATGTGAACAACGAAAATCAAAGTCCCTTCAGTTCACTGAATCACATCTTGACTGAAAAAGAAAGCAGATGATCAGGACACCTGGCGATCAGAAAATCAAATCTTTAACAATAGTTTGGGGCAATTATATATCCTGAGATGCAGGAGTTGCCAAATAGATTGGATGTACTGCAATACAATCTTAAATATGGCTCTCTGTCAGTATTGTGAACTGTATTGGAAAAAGTTAACTATGGGGGGACAGTTTCTGATTCTGCAGCTGATTATAGATGAGTTTAACTTTAAGCATTGATTTCTCATGAAGTCACAGCTAAGAACTGCCTGCTTAACTAGGTCAAAGTACTTTGTGGGATAGAGAGTCAGCTTTTCCTCAGTGATACTAAATTCTTGTATTGTCCATTAGTGGTCAATGGAAAAAAAAAAAAAAAAAGATGACTACTGTTCTCTGGCAAAATTTCCAATATGCTCATCTGTTGGTTTTTGTTTTTTTTTAAAGTTTCCTTTTCACAGCAAATGATAGTTTTGCATTTATAAATGTGGAAGCTACCTCACAGTACTTTGTCAGCAGTCCAGTCTCAATGTAAAAGCATTGTGGCAGTAAGCAACATACTTGAGACAGAGCATGGGATAGATACCCTGTTCTTGGAGCTGCTCTGACTGCTGCTGGTCCCATGGGTGCACTGTAGGGTGTTGGTTCTGTCATTAAATGGGTTGGGAGTGAAGCCATATTTCCAAAGTTGAGCACTTCTTTTGATTCCTCTTCCTATAAAAGAAGATGGAGGAGAGAGTGGGCAGGGAGTTGTCTGCTATAATCTCTGTGTTCTGAAATTCACTTTCTACTCTCTAGACCTGGGCTGAACTTGATGGAAATGGGGTTTCCAGGCTTGGCTGTTAGTGAACCACTACTCAAGGCAGCAGCAGTTGCTAGCTTTCAGGACAAGCTGCATGTCCCTGCGTGCTTCCCAAACCAGTACTCCACTCCCACCCATGTTTCCTCTCCAGCCTTAAGCTCCTTGCTTCCTTCTACACACCTTTAAGCAACAGTTCACTCCTTGGCTCCTATTTTGTCTCCTTCCTTTCCTATCTGCCAAAATGAGGACTGCAATCCTACTCCTTCCTTGTTAATTGCTCTTCTCCTTTCACCTCAGGGGTAAATATGATCTAGCCTTTCTTCCATCCTAATCCAATGCACTCAAACTCATTCTGCCAAATTTCTGACATTTTCATTGGAATTACAGGCATGGTTGGTTGTGTTGGGTACTAATTGTATCAGCTTCTGATAGCCTTCTAGAAACCATGAGGGATTTATCCAGCAGCTCTTGTGGAAACTTCCATGCAGCCACTGTCAAGGACTGCTGCTGCCACCTGCCCCACACATTCACCTGGAAGAGTGTTCCATACCACTCATGGCATGCAGACTATGGATCAGGAACCTCAGATCTTGACATCTGCTATATGGGACTATCAAGAAAACAGAAGGACTGGGATTTTAGGTGTGACAGGTATATGTTGTGGAGCATCTGCATACGCTAAGAAAGAATATATGCTTTGTTAGAGAGAAGGAAAGGAAGGTTTGTACATAAGTTGCAGGAATATGAACTGGGCATCTATAGTATTTTAATTTTGTCCCATAATTTCCAACATTATATCCATTTTATCCATAAGGCATGAACTTACACTTAAAACTATCTGTCTGGGAACACAAAAGAACTTGTCTCTAAAGCCAATATGGTCTTCTACAGGTGTATGAATCAGTAGATGGAAGTGATCACTTCCTATCAACATCAACCTTTAAGATAGCTATTCACAGTTGTTCTTTTTGCCATCTGAAATATCTGAAGAAAGGTGTTTCTAAAAGATACTAAGTAGTTGGTTCCTTATTTCAGTGACAATTGTGCATCAAACTTAGTCTGGCTTGAGAAACTCAACCCCGTTGAAGAAAAATATCCTCCAAGAGTAAAGCATCTAGATGTTCAGTACAGTCTCACATTCAGAAAACTCAGCGTGCTTTGTATTTAGGTTCTGCTTAGAATGGGTCAATTAAACAGTCAGTGGGCATTTAAATAAGCAGTTAATCAATTGTGAGATCTCTGTTGATTCTGTTATGTTAGTATGCTCTTTATAGTCATTGCCTATGTCCACATGTAAAGCTTGTTGCTGATATGCTTCTACACTCAGGAGGCACACTCCTCTGAGCAGTCAATCTTTTATAAACAAAGTAGTGTGTGTGTCATGCAGAAAACTGATTAAAACCTGTGGCCTCTTGTGGTGTAAGATTAAATGCATAAGCTTTCAGACGCACTAGTAAAGCGTGCCCAAATAGCAGGGAAGCCTGATTTTTCATAGTAATCTTCGTAAAAGCTCCACCAGTATGTGTTCACAGAGCTATTTATAAGGAGGACATGTCTGTACCTTGAATGCTTCTTTACAGTTATATTTTAGAGGTAAGCAGCATCTTTTTTAACAGCTTTGAAAGACAGAAGGTTTGGGAGAGGCGCTCTTTTGAGTTCAAGCTGGGTGACCAAGGAATTTGGGGTCATGTATAAGGTGCTGAACTAGTAACAAGTCACCTGAAGCTCACTTCTCTGTTCTATTGTCCTCCTGAAAGATGGAAGACACACCTCCTCCTGCTCTTGGTTTTCCTTTTTAAACTTATTTAGCTTTGTCTATTTATACTGTAGTACCTCAGAACAGAGAAACTTGTGTCCAATTCATGAAGATCACTTAAGAAGTCATGTGACTTTCTTTGTATCAACTGTATCTTTCTAGACTGAACATAAAAGGAATCTAACTTAGATGACAGTAAATAACAGTCAATATTTAAGTTTGCTTGAACTGGATAGTTGGTTTCTGTGTGTGGAGTACACCACAGGTGGACTCTCCATCTGCAACTTTAATGATGACCATGCATAGAAGTGTCATTGTTTTACCTTTTAGAATGTATGCTAGCTTTACTTTATTTTAGACTTTATTGCTGATTAAAGGTCTTAAGCTATATAAATACATTTATTCAAAAGCCATCTGGACGTAGTCTTGGGCGACTGTCCCTAGCTGTCCCTGTTTGAGCAGGGGGGTTGGATAAGATGACCTCCACAGGTCCCATTCAACCTCATCCATCCTGTGATTCTGTGAAATACAATAGGAAATTAGAGAAGAGCATACAGAAGGGGAGAAGAAAACCTATAGTAATGTGGTGGGTTAGATAGAAGCACCTGCTGCATGCTCATGAAGATGTTTCTTTCCGTGTGAATGCAAAAACCTTGGAGGTTTGCACAGACTGAACTGTGAGGCAGCTCTGAAATGTGTTGAAGTGGCAATGGGGATGAATGCAGTCTGGTTTGTCTTTGGGTGGAAAAGATGTGGGCAGCAGCTTGGGCCTTTAATAACAGAGTATATTGGCCCAGAAGTGGAATCCCTCCCTCTCCCTGCCATACACTTGCCCTTTATTTATGCCCTTTGTGAGCCTGACACTGAAACTCAGAAAACATTATCTTACACTAGTGATACATGCCTTAATGGTAGCCGTAAGGCTTTTCTGCATTTTTAAATCTCTGTATTAGTCTAGCACAAAAATCTATGGTAATTATCCACCATAAAGGGCAATTTCAACTCCTTTGGATTAACCTAACCAGTTAATTTCCTTACTCAATTTTTATGCCTTCCAAATTATTTAATGTTCACAGCCATATCCCATTTTGGAAGTTGTTTGGCCAGGTTAAGCACATTTAATGATTTTAATATTTCTGCATAAATCAAACTCTCTTACTGTATATTCTGAAGTTACATCAGCTGGATGAGGTGAAGGAAACTAATGTAATGGATTAACATTCCCACCCTATGTGTGCTCATCTTTTTGCCAGATGGTTGTGAGAAGAGATTTTGAATGTATTCCTGGATAAAGACAGTCCTGTTTGGTCAGGAATGCTTCTTATCTCCTTTCAAAAATCCATATGGCCCAACAGTGAGGATAGTTCAGGGGCTGGAAGACAAAAATTTATGAGCAAATTCAGGAACACCTGAATTTTTGCCCCTGCTTCACCCTTTTTCCTATTACTGTCGTCAGACTGCTCTCAGGGCTGGACCCTCAGAGATACTTGCACTAAGGTTTTCTCCTCAGCACTTCAGGACGTTGTCTCCTTCATGGCCACTCCAAGCACTGAGTTGAACATGCAGTTTTCTTATGCCTGTGCAGGGAGAAGCAGTCACTGTGGAGAGGCAAACATGAATGAAACACACAAGGAAGTTTTAAGCACCAGCTTAACAGGCCTCATCAGGGGTGGATACTTAATTTACAGTATTTCTATCTGTCAACAGTTTTTTCTGAAGTGAGCTAGTTGCTCAAGAGCAGAGGTGTGGTGTTGAACTCCATGCATGAGTAACTGCTGAGATTCACCAAAAATGTCCAAGATTACAGAGAGAAGAATTCAGTTATTACTTTTGCTTAATTGGGAGCAAAGACTCAAGGTCTTTCTTATCCTGGGAGGTACTACAGCCATGTATAATGTCTCCCTGACCCTTTGCTGGGTGGCTATCATTCTGCCCTTGGACTTTGAGCAGCTCTGCGCTTAGTTCTGGTATAATTGCTGGGAATGGCCAGGGCAAGAACTGTGCTTTGGGAGCACTTCCAGAGACTCATAACCCTAGTGGTGTGGTGAAAGTGCTACCCAAGTGCTAACCCTGCACATGCAGGGTTAGGTGACTGTGGAGCAGCATTCTCCAGCCTTGCCCTGTTGCCTGGCTTGGGTACACAAGCTGGTAATGGGCACAAGCAAGAGAGGGACTCGTGTCCCTGCATCAGCTCATCTGGCAGATGGAGATAACACTGCTTTGCCATTTCTCAGGGGTGCTGTAAGGATAAACAGATTAAAAGATTGTTCAGTGCTTGGAGGTGCGCAATGGGGGCTTTAGAAGAAGTTAATAAAAAGATCAATAAACTGGCAGCAGTACAAAAAAAAGGTCTCCTCCAGTTTAAGAACTGCAATATTAATGCTAGTTTGAAAATAGCATCTACCTCTTCCTAGTGGAAATTACTAAAAGAATTTTCATTTTGCAGTTTTTGGAAAGCAAGCATTTCTGTCAAGGTGAAAGTTTCTCTCTCTCTCTCTCTTTCTTTTTTTTTTTTTTAAAAAAAAAAAAAAAGAGCAAGCTTGTGTTCAAATGCTAAAATGCTAGGATTTTAAAACTTTATTTTCCCTCTTTTTGGGGGAGGATGAGACACAAAAAGAAGTCAGAACTGGCTAGTGTTTGAAAAAATTTCCAGTGTGGATTTTTTCCACACTGATACTCCTTTATAATACGGGAAATTCACTTCTTTTCATTGTTTATTTTATGCCACCTGACAAATCAGCAGGAGCTGGCTCATGAGCTTTATTTCATGTCTTTCAGATTCACATCTTAAAAACTGATGTGAGGAGAACTACTACAATCCTCAGAAGACTTAGCAAGAGGCTTGTGGTCACTGTTTCATACAGTGATGCTGTTACAAAGCAAATGTTTTTTATTTTGTCATAGCTGTATGTGTAGTAAAAGGTAGTAACAGTTAAAATTCTTTTTTGATTTCAACATCATAACTTTTATTTCCTACTCTTCTCTTTCAGTTTTATATCAACATCTAAGAAAAGGGTAATAGTAATAATGCAAAGTGCACAATTAGATAAAGTTGCCAATTTTTGATTAAGATCAAAAACTGGACTTCTCTTTTTCCCTGGTATAATCTAAAAACAATTAAGAATCCTGCAGCTTTACATATTTTTTTTTTGGTAACATTTATTTATTGTAATTCTCAGGGCCTCAAAGACTTGTGTTTGTTCTCTGTCACTCATTAGCATGTGTGGGATTGGTATCTGTGGGATTTCTCTTTTTAAAACCACAGTGTTTTCTTCTCCAAATATGTCAAGCTCATGAAAGTGTTGATTTATTTTAATGGTGTGCCTTGAAGTGGATGAATGATGAATATTATTCTTCTCTTTTCAGATTAATGATCAATTACACAGACGTCATTTATGTACTTTATGTGTGCTCTGTTTCACCTGTGGTGCCCAAGCATAGTACAGGTTTCACTTACTGGCTTTCTGCTGACAGGGCACTAGGTAGTGTACTTTTCATGGTGCAAGTCAAATTCAATTTAACTTGTTCTTTTTAATCCTGAGAGGATGTCTGTAAACGCTTCTAGTTCTTATTCTGGTTCTTTCATCAACACATCTAACAAACAGAGATCATTTGCCTTAAAAGTTGAAAATGTGACTGTGCAGTTTTAATTTTGCCCAGCATCTTGCCCAGCACATTTTAATTTTCATCTAGAGAAGCAGAAATTGTCTCCTCAGTTATCTAGAACAGCGATTACACTGGAGTAAGGCAAAATGAGAAGTGTGCTCAATTTTTGTCCTGCACTGCCTTGGGAGATAACTTGCTCTCAAGTAGAAAGCTTCTTGCTTTATATGTCTTGTAGCATCTCTGATATTTTTAGTAATATGGGCTGTTCTTAAAACTAAAATGGAGACCTGTAAAAACGAATGAATGAATGAGCTGATCATCTGGGCTACATTTGTATAAGACTATATGATGAAAATGGACAGAGAAGGAAAAATCCATAGAAAACTGGTAGCTGAGGCTCTCCCTTAGGCTCCAAAATCAATGGTGAGGAGCCTGAAAGCTTGTGACCTGGTGGATGAATCAGTTCTGGTTATGGTAAAATGCCCCAGAAACTGCGATGCTGGAATCTTTGATACCTTTAGATGTCTCTGATGAAAAGTGTCAGGATGAATTCTGGACAAACTAAAGGCTTTCACTACTATTTGTCCATAACTTGTTGGTTTTGACTCTTCAATACTTTCCAACAAAAATTTGTTTTATTGGGAAATTCCCCATCAAGTGTGATAAGATCCATATTGAATTGTTGACATGATAACACATGAATGAGTAATAGCTCATTGCTCAAGTGAATAAAAGGACAGAGAACATCTAGAAAAGGCTACATTGGACTCTGTCATTCATTTGATGTATGGCCTGAAGAAAGCCAGTGTTGCTATTAATGACTCCATTGAATGCAGGCCTGTTGAATGATTCTGCCCAAATGTCTTCACAATCTTCCTGTTGCTTACTGTTTGTTTTTAATGAAATAAACTTCTACATGAATACATGGGTTTTGCCCATGAGTTCATCTGCTTCTCCGCTGGCTGAACTCCTAGTCTCTCATGACATCATTTTATTTCTCATTTCAGCTGTCACCCACCGGGATCGGAGTGTCTTATTTGTCCTCTCTGGATCAGACAGGTGGAAGAGCACTACAATCCCCCTGCAGAGACTGCTTTCTAATTGAAGTGACTGCTTTCTAACTGAAGGAACATTCTCTCTCATGCCTAGCTCTGGAGCCTCTGGAAACAAATGCCAGCTGGGGTGCCAGTCACAGCAATAGCTGTAATCACTGATGATTCATAATCTGTCAATTAATAACATGAAGGTCTAAACAAGTCTCACTTATCTTTGCATAAATATACTTCCCAATATAGTGGTCCAGTTGAGGAGAAATCACACAACAGACAGGATCAACTTTGAAAGGAATGTCCTGAAAGTTAGGGCAGTGAGGATGTAGAGCCAGTAAGGGATCCTTAGGAACAGTAAGCTGCCTGTGTAAAAACCTCAAAGAAGAATCTAATATAAGTCAGCTTATTGCAGTGTTTTTTGTTTGGGTTTGTTTGTTTGTTTGTTTGGCTGGTGACTGGTGACTCCCCTGGGTGCATAAGAGATTGAGAAAGAAGCATGAACTTAAACCTTGACTAGATCTATATCTTTCCAAGGAGTTGATGGCCACAGTTTTCCCTCCTCTTTTCTCTGCATGAAATGGAGTTTGCAACCTGGGCAGTGTTTAGGGACACTGCAGTTTAGAACACAACACTCTGTTATTTCAGACCTGTGATTTTCAGTTGTGTAACTCTGAAAGAAGTGAGATTTTAGGATATCGCGGATGCCAGATGAAATTTCCAAGAGTTAGATAACAAGGCAAGAGCTGTTACCACAACTACAGAACAACTGGTGATTCGGCAGTTATTGGTATGAAAGAACCTGGAGGTTTCAAAATTCACCTCTTGAGTCAAACAAGATATGGTGCTCAGGAGAACTTAAGATATTAAGAGCTACACAAATAAAATAGTCACTGTCCAGTAGCCCTGGAGCTCATTAGCCATAATTACAACAGGGTTTACAGGTATGCCAAGAAGGCAAAGGAGATGAAATGTACTTCTACCTTCAGAAGGGGAATAAATGTAATAGCATTCATTCCTTTTATAGATAATATGGCTATTTAGGAAGTCCTAAGGTACGTGATGTCTTTGCTGATTAGATTTCCTGTGTAAGCAAAATGTTCATAAAGTTACATAACTGCATTTTTTCTCCTGCCTCATTGCTGGCAGCAGCAGTTCAAGTTTCTGGAGCACTGCAAGCCTTGCTTTGCCTCCATTTCTAGGTGACCTTAGAGTGAGGAGAAAAGAGTGGAGAGAGCGCAGTGAACTGAGAGAGAAAGTGATGTTGGTGCAATAAATCCGTCATTCAGTCTGTGTAACTCATGCACTTCCTGCCTTCCTCTTGCATCCCTCAAGAGGCCTAGGCTCCCTGTGGGCTGATGCTTCCCACCTGAGGTCATTAATACAATCCTGACACAGTGAAGGGGCTGAATTAATTTCCTTTACTATCCCTGGTGAACTGAGCTGAGAAACCAAGATTACCTCTCCCACCAGGCTCAAACCCACTAGACAGCTCTTTCCCTCCTGCTTATGCTGCAGAGTCTCTCTTCCAGGTGAATAAAGAGCATCAAGTTGTGAGACAAACGTTTTGCCAGAAGAGGTCAGACAGGTGTCTTCTGCATCATCTTCTGTAAGCAGTGCAACAGAAACAACTGGTGGATAACATTTTGAACATGTCCTCTAAGTGAAAAATTATAGGGTAATTTTGCTTCCTCTGGACTGGCTTATCTGACTTTCTTCTTTGTAGTAGAGCAAGACCTTGCCCTGTTTTGTTTGGGTTTTTTTTTTTGTCAGTTCAAAGACTGAGTTAGGGCAAGAGGAGTATATTTCAAAGTTTACATATTAATTATAATGATTCAAAGTAAAAATTAATATAAGATTAGTTGTTTTCCTTAAGTAGCACTGTCCAATCTGATTAATAAGTACCCTTCTGCTGACCTCAAAATATGTTGTAAAACTTCTTCAAGATAAGGGTCAAAAAATGTACCAAGACATTTCTGCTGCTCTTTTTTTTGTTTATTGTACTTCTACTCCAGTTCCCTTTGCTGCCAGTGGCTTTAAAATACAAATAAGCAAATTGCAGGTCAAATTAAAGAAAAAAGATTTTTAAAGGAAATGGTGTGAGCTCAGCAGTGGAGTGTATACGAAATCAAAGTTTTATTGTGCACAGTTTTGTAAGACTGAGATTCCCTCTCAACAGATCGATCATTGCCCTGCTGCGTATAGAGAGGCGATGTCCTCACGGCTGAACCCCTTAAGGGATCTAGTGCACTTAGATAAGAGAGCTTAAAACTTCCTATGCAGGGTTTAAAAAGTCAAGACCGAAAGCTGTAAGCACAGGGAATGTTCAATCTGGAAATTAAGAAAGGGAAAAGAAGATACAACAGGAGAAGAGACACTTCTTAAAAAGAGTCCAAACCCACCTTTGATTTTCATCAATATTCTGTTAACTGTTATGTTGCTTTTTTTGAGTCACTTGACATGGGGTGATGTGCATCTACTGTATGGCTCTGGAGCAGTAAGGAATGACAAGCTCAGCACACTCTGGCTGTCCATTCTGAATGAAAGGCAGAGATACAAGCTGTGCTGCAAGCCCTTTGCCCCCAAAATCAGGAAAAGCTGCTGTTTTCTCATGTTCTGCCTCTTCAGGAATCATCTACAGCTATCTTTGAGACAATGCATGATGGAAGGGTTCAATCTCCTTCTCTTCAGTCTAAGACTTTGTCTGTAGTGTTGTTTGTCTCATTTTTTGTCAGCAATCAGCAGTTTTGCTCAGTGTATGTGGGGCACTCGCTGCAGACAATTTACAAACATCAGAGGAAAGAAAGGAGTTGGCGGTGTTTTTGAATTCCCATAATTCTGGGGTTTTGTTGTTTCTAATGAGTAAACAAGAAAAACAAGCTGGGCGTTTTATTTCCTGATGAGCACAAATATTTGTCCAAAATAATTTAAATTGTTTATTAACATGACTCCATTTGAACATTTCTTTTTTTAGGCACCATATGAAAGCTTTTATTGCTTCTATGATGGATGCTTGTCATCAGTTCATGTGAATGTTTTGGCAGACCAATGGATGGATTGTTCTGCTTGCTGAGATTGTGAAATAGGAATATCCGTAACATGACAGGGCATGAAAGAGCCTGAAATGAATTAAGTCTGTACTTTAATGAATGGGCTTTTCATTTAGTGGATTCTTTATAAACAACTGTGGTAAATCCACTTTTAGTAAATCCAAAGGATGGTTGACACATACATTTCATATGGGTGGGTACTGGCAGACTAGAACTGATGATACATCATTCCAGATGGACCATTTTTATGCAGATAAGTATTTCAACTGAAGGTCTGCTCCGGTGTAGAGCCAATACAATATGTACTGTGTTTAATCTGATTATCTCAAAACCTGGACAGAGGAGAACATTCTCAAGATGAATACTCCAGGAATCATCCAACCAACATGGATGTGTCAGCCTTCACTGTTAAGAGGGCAGGTTTCTACCTGCTGAATTACTTGCTATGTTGGACTGAAGGTAACTGAGAAATGGATATTCCATTCTGAAGGTGGAAGAATTGAGCAGGTATATACAAGTAAAACATGCGATAATGCCTAGTGCTTCATTCAAAGATGTGCATTTATTCAGATGCAGAGTCCCTCTAGGCAAACGTTGCACCTGATTGTTTTTAAGTTTTAAACCATAAACAAAGATAACATCTACAATCTATCCTTAAGAGAAAATTAAAGAGATCAGTATCTGAATGTGAGTGTGATGGAAAATGTTGTGACTGTGCATCTGTTGTAAGTATTTGAAAACACCAAATTTTGCTCAGAGAACTGTGCCAAAATATGCGGGTCATTAGAAAGCAAGATCTGTAAGCAAGCACAGGCAATGAGTTGGAACATTTTGCTTTGATGATCTTTTCAGGAAGAACAGCAGTTAAGGGTAAATGTACTTTTCGTTCCTTAAGGGCTTACTAATACACTTGAAATAGAACCTGATGTACATCTAGCCATCTAATTTCTCGTGATGATGTAGGCTTATGCCACTTTTTGCTTTCAGATGCATCTCAGAGAGTACCACCAGTGTCCATGTGCCAGTTTGCATGAGAGGAGTTCAAGGTGACTGACACTTGCTGTGTGCTCCTGTTCACATGAGAGGTTACTGTAGCTAAGTCCTATAATCACAAACCCATATAAACATCTGGGATTCCTCATTGTCATCAGGTTCCTTGGAAAGTCATGTACATCCAGTACTAGTCTGGGAAGATGTTTCTGTGGGATACGTGGCAAGAACATTCCTACAGATATCTGTGCTCCTTTCCTGGAGCCACTTTTTACTGTTGAAAGTACCAGTGTTATTTTCAGTCCCTGATGATCCCTTTGTGTTAGATTTTGTATTAACCAGCTGTTAGTCATCTCGTTCCAGCTACAGACACTGACTCATACCTGTAGAAACACCTCCTGCTGCTCGGTGAGGCAATGGGCTGTGAACAAATTTACCGTCATCAATCAAAATTATTTCACAAACTTGTTCCTGACTTTTGTTGACCCTACATGTTCAGAGCCTGAGAACGCAAAACACAAGCTCTGTATCTTAGGCCTGAGAGTTTGGATGAGATAAGAGATACTGTTCATTTGCACTCAAGTATGAGTATAATTACAACCAGTTTGCTGGTGTGACTACTTAGGTAAAATATAAAATCCTTGCATATGTAAACATAAACTCCATCTCTGCAGATCTTTTAACCTAATTAAACAGGTGGGTGAATGTTTACAGGAAGAGTGGGTGAGAAGGTGTGAACACAGCAGAAGACAACTTCTCTTGTCTTTTTTAAAAGATGCTCAGATTTTTCACCCCATCATTTGCAAAGCTCTTTCTGGGCATCATAGCAGATATACCTAATGTGATTGTAGGTTTATCATGTGTTGAAAGGCACCAGACAGTATATTATATACATTAGAGTCTGTTAGTGCATCAGTGACCCAATTAGTGTGCAGTAAACAGATGCATACTCTGGAAACTTTCCCATCTCCCTTTGTAAAGTCTGACTTTCCATTTGCCATTCCCATCTCCATATGTTATATCTGACTTTCCATTGTTAATAATAAATCATTATGATAGCTAAGGATGGAGGATACAGCATTCAGTCGAACTAGTATTTCCGGCATCATTTAACTATGGTAAGGAAGGGGTTAACATGGAAATTTGATGCCAGAGTAGACTTGATAAGGGAATTTATCAAGTTTAGCAACACTGTCCATTCTGGTCAGACCATGATGTAGGCTGACACTAAACTGAAGGTTATTGACCTGACCTGGTTTGCATCTGATGGTGCTGATTTTGAGAGCAAATGAGTTCTGGTGCCTACAAGATCAGAGGGCTTCCAGTTTCTCAGCTGATAAGTTCTGGCTGCCCTTGTTTTTCATATTGACTCGTGCAAACACACCCCTAATAATTCCCACAGGTCAGGTAACTGGAATGAAATGGGCTGCTGGAAGTAGCAGTTACTGAAATCTGGCAGAGGTCCCCTCTGATCGAGCAGGACACGATGAATACTTGCACGTGCACTCGTTATGCACGTCTGCTCCCACTCAGCCTATGAGAGAGGAAGGCTCAAGCAGCAGTGATATGGCACAGGGTGTTGAAAAGCTAGTTCACACATCTAACTCCCTCTGACTTCAAATTTTAGATTCCTAGATATTACCAAGGAGTCTTTCCCCTTAAGCAGTGGCCTGTGATGACGCCAAGAGCCATGCAAAGTCAATCTGCTCTGTAATCTCCTGTGTGTCACTTCCAGTTCTCCTCCCACTGAGTGACTGGAGCTGTTGCGGCCAGTGGCAGTTGAGGAGGATGAAAATGTGGCTCCTTCCCACATATACTGTTGACCCATTGCATTCTGAGCTAAGCTGCCCTGGATGACTGAACTGCAATAACCTCAAAATACAGGATTTCTGCATAGAAATAAAGCCAACTGAGCTTCGGTTTTTCTAAGACCTTGATCTGCTTTACACTTGATGTAATCAGGGTAACTTGATATAACCAAGGTAACATTGATTGTAATTGGAAGGCAGACAATCATGTTGAACATGGTCTCTTATAATGCTGCAATAATCTGTGGTAGTTTGCTAGGGGTTGCAATGGACCAGCTGCTTTGGCTAAACTGACAGGTGATCCCAGCCAAACCCAACATTTTCTGAGGTACTATAATTCCTTTTAGCCCATGCATATTTTTTTTCTGTCAGTAGAATTTAAAACACTTCTTCATAACATTTCAGCTAAATTTTTACAAATATTTAGCTGATTTAAATTTATTTGTGAGACTATTTCCAACATATTCTGGAAAGAAAAAACAAACAAACAATCTTTGTTTAAACCACTGTTCTGAATTTTCTAGGCTTTCCAGTGCATCTTAAGTAATGGAGGTAAAAATGTTCAGCATAATAACAGCATTGAGACAAACTTGTATGTGTGATGCTGCAGGATTATTATTTTTTAAAAATTAATATAGAGACTGATCTCATCTAGATATCACTGACACGGGCTTCTTGTGTGAGCTGTAAACTGGAAATAAATCTGCAAGAATAAATTACATGCTCTTCTACTCTGCTTGGTCTTCTGAAGAACACACTTGATGATTGTTCAGTGTGGAGAAGAGAAGGCTGTGGGGAGACCTTATTGTGTCCTTTCAGTACTTACAGAGGGCCTGTAAGAAAGATGGGGACAGTCTTTTTAGCAGGGCCTGTTGTGACAGGCCAAGGGGTAATGGTTTTAAACTAAAAGAGAGTAGATTTAGACTATATATAAGGAAGAAATTTTTACAGTGAGGATAGTGAAACACTGGCACAGGTTGCCCAGAAAGGTGGCAGAACCTTCATCCCTGGAAACGTTCAAGGTCAGGTGGGATGGAGCACTGAGTGACCTGATCTAATTAAAGGTGTCCCTGCCCACTACAGGAAAGTTGGTCTAGATGACCTTTAAAGGTCCCTTCTAATCCAAAACATGCTATGATTCTATGATTCTGGTCTTAGGCCCCTGCTCTTGCTGCGCCAATATCAGTCACAAGGGCAGGCAGACAGGTGAGCAAAACTGTTCTTGAATGGCATGGAGCTGAATCAATAACAGGCAAAATGATCCGCTGCACCCAGAGAGTACCAGAGCCATTTCCCTAGACAGTCAGAAGACTGATACCACATTTGCTGGTGGAAAGCTTCTTTCTGATTGTTTCTATGAAACTGGGTTGCCTTTTGCTTATCTATTTCCCTAGTGATCTTCTGTTGCTTGTACTGTACATCAAAATCTGAATTACTTGGGAAGTATTACATGTATCTGTTTCCACATGCCTTGTCTTCCTCTCTTCTTTACTTCCTCCCTACCCCACCCTCTTCCCTCCTTCCTGTCAAAACTGCAACAACTTACATTTTACAAATTGGGCAGGTTTTGATTTTAGCAAAATTTAATATAGCAAAAAATTTTGGCTATCACTAAATGTGTCCCTTCCTGTGCTGCCTAGCTTGGGGATAAAAAGTACCTCACTTTGACTCTCCCCACTGTTCCTGGCCCATAAGCTATTAATACAAGAGAATATAATGCAAGACAATATATTCCCATTAATTAAGACACCTCTTTATCTTTTAAGTGTACAAGCTACGTCCTTTCCTCCCCCATACCAAAACAAAGCAAAGGGCAGCGGGACTGGAATGTACAAATTCCACTGCCTCCCTCCTCAGCTATGAATCCCCTTCCCTCCTGCAGGGAGGTGAGCACCATCCACACATCATTTGAGACAGGAACAATATAACACAACCTGTTTTCAAATTTTCTAAATATTTCTCAACTTCCATTGCAGGCTGTTGTCTTCATGCTGTAAATTCGTGCCAAGAACTCCCCAACAGCATTCTTCTCTGCCTTCCCAAATCACTCAGAGAGCAAACAAATCTTTCCCTGAGTCATTGATTTCTGCAAGAAAGCATTTGTGTTTATTACATATGAAGGAAGAATGGCTAGACTGCACATTTTACAGCTTTCAGCTCTCCAGTGAAAGCCATAAGTAAGATCTTTGACAGCACAGAGCTGCTTTATCCTCTCTGTATTTCCATCTGTGAACAGGACTTCTCCCTTCCCAGAGCAGCCAGGGTACTGCCACACTGAGTAGCAAACAACTGCCTGGCAGTTTTCTAACTCCTTTGAGCCCATAAGGCTGTGGGACATATTGTGCCATCTATAACTGGTTTTACTGTCTGAATGAAAAGCTTTTTATGTAATAAACTGTGTACACAGTGTAGCTTCACAGGATAATATGATCATGTGTATTGCAGTGAGCCACACTGAATGGCTCAGTCTAGACAGGAATGAGTTAAATTAGTAGTGGAACAATTTACCAGGCACTAGAATGAATTAGGATAGGATTCTTTATTTTTTTTTTTTTTTTACCTATGGTAAAAAATGTAAGATGTTTAGCACTTAGTAATTAAGTTGGACCATAGAAATTTTCAAAACTCATCATCAGAAGTGCTTAAAGTGATCTTGGTATATGCTAATACGCATCTGTGAGGTCCTATATTCACGACAGTAGCAAAAGTTTGCTCTGACCGATGTAAGTGCATTTGTGCTTGACTATGTCTACATTTTCATCAGGCATAATTCTTGATTGCCTCCATTTATTTCCTTACTGCTCTAGCAATGTAGCACACTTGTATTCCTCTATATTTTTTTTTTTCCTCTGGGTCAAATCACCCTCACTTTCTACTTTTGTAAAGTGCTATTGGAGCAAGTGTCCTACCATTTGGTGTTTGCGTTTCATCTCTCCCACTCTACACTGAGCTGTTCCAACACAGAAAGCACGATTCAATGATTAAAGCAAAGACAGAAGGTTAATCTGTTTCTTGATAGGGTGTCAGTAGCTGTCACATAAAACTGGCAAACAGCTTTTTAAGTTCCTTGAGCCATGCTGTAAAACAACACTCTGCAGTGAGATGTGATTCACTCTTCAGGTGCTCAGCATCAGTCAAACAGATTGAGGTTCATTTCTATTCAAAAAGCTTGTGTACCTGAAAGACCATTTGATATTTTGTCCCTAGCTGTATCACCTGTTTTAAAACACATACTATCTCTTCTTACCACCTTGTATTTTTGTGCTAGTTTATAGTACAGTTGACATAAAGAGGTCAAGGTACTTTCTGAGATGTGGAGAGCTCATATTATCCACAGGTCTGAAACCACATTGCTACAGCCTGGTGCCTGAGGTCTGAAAATCTGAATGTGTATGTCCTAATTTTGGCACCAAGATTCTGAGGCACCCATGCTAAATGTCACCTGATAATTATGCCAGTTGGTCCAGTTGCCTAATACAAATTGAATGTCACAAAGCTTAATTTGTCATCTTTACAAAATGTGTCAGGGTAGCTATATATAGCTGATATACCGATATTAATTATTATATGATATTAATCATCCCTGTGGTTATGGAATAGTTGTTTTGCAAAATTATCTTTTCCAAAGCAAAATGGCTGAACTTTGCTCAATGTTTATTTGGTGGATTCAGATAGATAGAAGCAGAAGAATAGTATTTCTGCATGCGTTACACTGAGCCTGGGGCTGCCAGAGCCTGCATTCTCATCTTCATTGACAAGATCTAGTTTGAACTCCAGGTGTCCCTTCACCAGTGGTCCTGAAGTTCCCAGTCACTGTTTGTAGCACGTGTTTCAATGAGATCAGACACTGCAATAAAACCTATTTCTAATGTCCATTAAAAAGAATATTTTTCTGTCACTATCTGAACACGTGTGTGAAGAATGATAGGGAATACTGTTACTTTACTTTAGAGGACTCTGAAGACCATCAACAGGCAAGCACGACAGGACATGACAAGACAAGAAGAAGTTATGCTAACTTCTGGGTGTGTGAACAAGGACTGGATCCAGTCACTGTCTGTGCACAACTTCAAATGTATCTCGGGCTCTGGAGATCCAGTGCACCAAGTATATACTGCAAGACATACTGCAGATTTGAGTTTGTTGATTTTAGGCAATCTGTGTGGATCAAACAGAGGCAGATCCAGGTCTCCCAGGAGGCACAGCAATCATTTCCAGATTCTTGGAGACAAGGTATGCTACCATCCCTTAAATGTCTGAAGTTAGGCAGTGAAGGGTAGATGTTTGTCTTAGAGACATTTGGACCAAGCAAAGCCTGCAATGTGGACAAAAATTTCAGTCATGAGGAACAGAAAGTTTACCAGTGTATGATGGCCTTTTAACAGCATGCACTTCAAGGTTTCTCTCCCAGTATGAACTAATGCAGGGCTGTGGGCACTGTGGGCCGTGAAGGCAATCCCTTTTGAGGCACTCTGCTGCTAAACCTGCTCAATAACTCTCCAGAGGAGCATGAAGACTGTTTTTACAGCTGAATATGGTGTAAGGGCTGAACTATGGGCCTTTCATCTTAGAGATTGCTCCCTAACATATGTTTTTGTTATGAAGAACAAGGTCAAATCTTCCAAAGTTCAGTGTTACATAGCTAAAAGTTTTCACAGGGCTTTAGAAAACCAAAAAAATCTACATTATTATAAAAACAGAGCTCTTATATATAATGAACTAAAGAAAATATATTACGGTTTAACAGCTGATTTGGAGACTACTTTTCACAGTTCCCACAGTTTCAAAGCCCAGGAGTACACAGACTTTTTTAAGAAACTAAACAATTCTAACAGCGATGGGCAATTTCATGCAGGCGTTGAATTGGCTGTTCAGATGAATAGTTCCTATGTTACGGAACTTGCTTCTCTGCTTTCTGTCTCCTTCAAGAAAACTGCCCGTGCAGAGTTGAGGCAGTCCTGGTGGGGAGTGATCAATATGCTGCCACATACCATCTGTAGTTCTGGAATTTACTTCTCCCACCCACACCACCGTGGTTTCACAATATGCTTTCTTGTACTGTAGCAGAGACAGCCTCCTCGGGACATGTTTTTCTTAGTCATGTGGATTTGTCAGATCCAGCCTTTTTTCCTATCAAACAAGCTTTTCAGTGTGTGATCAGCATTGGATAAGCACAAAGGCTCACCTAATCAGTCCAGATGACGCTTTAAGGAGGCTTTTAATGTCTGTAATTTACTGCCTGTGTTTTCTTTTCTTTGAAGCATACCTTACTGCTTGGCACCTGTTCTGAGTAAGAATGATGGCGTGGTCCTTTATCAGTAGTGAGCAAAACTGGATTCGAATGTTTGTGCTGCAAAACTACACTGACGAAAGGATTGTGCAGGACTGGATAGATTAGGAAAACCTGTGGGACAGCATGAGGAGTTAGCATGTGGGCAGTGTGGCTCACTGGTTAGGCATGAAGACCCAACAGATCTGGCCCAGTCAGACAGAGCCTGAGTGAACCAGATCTCTGCTACACTCAGTGGCACTACAACTTTATGAAATGTGAGTTGTTTTCATTCTTCAATATCCTGTTCTCCAGTGACCACCCTGACTAGCCAAATTCCTTTTTCTGAGGGTGCATTTCCCAGCTGTTAGATGTCAAATTATCCAGATTAAAAAACCTACTGGTAAGTCTTTGGTTTGCTTCCTGTGTTGCTGTTAGTAATTAATGAGCAGTGTTATGAGGCCGTACCATCCTTTGGGGCTTAGTGTCCCTGTTGTATTAATGGTTAGTTATACCACAGAGACCCACAGAATGGAGACTATTCCATCTTGAAAAATTGCTTTCTTCTCTAAAGCAGATGATGTGTGTGAGAAGAGAGGCATCTTGCAACACTTCTTTAATTCTTCAAAAGATCTTGAATTTTGAAAGGACTATAACACAGTTTGTTCCCTTTCTAATGTCATATAGGGAGAAGACTTTTGTCCAGTGGACTGCCAACCATGTAGTATCACTTTGGACAGCTTCAGCCTTATGTCAGGGAGTCTTGTGGGGAACAATCTTGCTGCTGCTCTTGTGATCCCTTGCTAGCAAGGCTGACCTCTCCAGCACGGGAACAAGGAGCACAACACAACCTGCTTAGTATGCTGCCTGGGGAAGCTTGGTCTAAGTTAGTCCGGAGGCATTCACTGCTACTCTGTGCTCTGTAGTCTGGGCTTGTGTTAAATACAGGAATAGCAGCTGGAATAAGAGGGGCAGAAGAGGGAACTTGAGGTAACAAGAAGACAATACTGGTTAGATACACTGTTTTTACCAGTTTCAGTCAGTTTTCCCCACATTTCCACTAAAATTCTGTTTGAAAAACAACCCGTTCCTTTTTTTCCTTCTCCTGCTGGGCTTCTGATTACAAATAGAAGTGTAAGCATGTATGTGGCCCTCTTGAATCACATTTTCTACATAGCTGTATTGAATTGGAATCTTCTAAACATGGTAAGGTCTTTTCAAAAAACTCCTTTTTTTTGTTGTTTTTTTTTGGTAATGTTTCCCATCAGACTGTTGCGGGCATTCAAAAAGTAACTGTTTAAATAATGGAGAGAAATGTCAGTGCCAAACAGAATGCTGAATTCCTTGAGGCCACAGGTTAAAAAGAGAAGGGTTTTGGGAGCCAATTTAAATCTAAGCAGGATTTTTCTGGTGTGTTATTTCCCCATTTGTTGTCTCTTCCCTAATATTTAACAGTGCTTTATTGATTACGGTGACAGATTTGTACTGTAAATGAAAACTTAAGGTTCCTTTTTTGTCCCATAATCAGTGGCTACATATATTTAATTTATATATAAAATATATCATACTTATTTCACAAAGTACTGCTTGGAGGAATCATGTCCTAGTACAGTTGGCTGTAAAGGCAAAATGGCGTTAATAATTTTTTAAATAATAAATCTGCATTTCTGAGTAGGTTCTCTACTGAAATATGTAGAAAGCCTCCATTACTGCTGCATTACCAGCATGTCTGAACTTAGTGATGAACTCAGCTTCACAAGTGTTGCAAGTTCCCTCTGAGGCTGCAGTTAGATCAGCCGTCTCTTCCCTGCTAAAGTGAGAGTACTTCAAATCTTATCTGTGGTAAGTCTCTTTTACATTTAGCTGACAGCTGCAGATCTCTTTTGGCTTTTCAGATTCCCATCTGCAGGGAGCACCTTAATGTTCCACCTGTCCTCCTGCTTCCCTGTCCCATTCCCACATGGGGCTGTTCTCCTTTGGGATTTGGACCACCCGCATATGGAAAAGCTCATTTCCCAGCTGTGCACACACCACTAGGATTTTTTGCCTATTAGCTGAAATTTTCAGTTGAATGGGGAGGATTTATGACACTGATATAAATTTGTCAGTGTGTAAAGCTTCCACGCAATTCACTTCTTATCAACTCACCCATTCCTATGAATAATTGTTAATTTGCAATTTTCAACATAATTCCCTCCTCCTTCTTTTTATTTTTGCTGTTGCCAGAGCTTCTTGTATCCATCTGAATGTTTGCAGCAAAGCTCAATTACATACTCCTTGATACTCTTAATTCTACAACTATGTGAAAACAAGACACATCCATGCCACAAAGGGCCTCAAACACAGCCACTCTGGTCCTTAGCACCTGATTGAATTTGCCACCCAATTCTGCAGTGCATTTAAAACCATATCCATGTCATTCCCTCTCTGACCTGTGGGACTGGAGGGCTATATGTGCATTTTCTTCATCACAAGTATGTACCACTGCTTCTCTGGATTTTATCAGAATTTTGTACACCAGTGCTAGTAACTTTCTCAAACAGATGTGAAATTTCACTGAAACATGGGGTCAGATTTGTCTAGCAAAACTTGTTTTCCTTTTGTACTCCAGTCTTGTTGTTAGTCACAAACTTCAGTTCCAGCTTTCCCCTAACTTCCAGAAACTAATATCAGCTGTAGTTAAAGAGGTGTCCTCACTTTTTGTACTAATACAACACTGACTGATACAAAAATACTTATCTCCAGTTAAAATTGTTTAATATTCTTCCTTCTTAGTTGCAAATTGACTGGAAGTATTCAATCGTTATCAGTCATCTTGGATTTGGTTTTCCTCAATACTGGGAAATTATCTCTCTGGAAACAAAATGTAAACACTATTGATTGGGACTTTCTTTTATTTTTTGTAATTTGGTCATGACTCCTGCTTATGAAGCAATGACAAGAGGTACGGGGGGAAATGAACCATTCACCCATGTGGTGTACTTGGGAAGATCAGCTCATAAAGCTGTCATCTGAAGTTTTAGAAAAATATACTGATATTTCACTAATGGCTGTATGTTATTCAATACCATACTCTTTGAATTCTTGGATTCATTTCATTATAGACAGGCACATAGGACTAACTTCTTTTGGCCTGTCTCGGCAGACTTTATCAGGATTCCGCTCAAACTGTGTACACCAGAGTATTGTTCAACATTAGTAACTCTCAGTTTTGAGACCCACCTGAAATAGGTCTAGGGTGTTTGTGCTTTAAAGCAATAACACCGCTGCTGGAAATAACTAGTAACACTACAAAAAAGGAATATGGTAGCAGAGGAGGTGATGTTTTCCAGATGACACTCTACTGCTCTTCATTTTGCCCCAAAGCCTTTTTCCCAGGTTCTCCCTCAGTCTCCCTCATACATACACCCTCTGATTTTTTTACTCCTCTGGTCCTATTAGTAGGTTAGTGCTGGGCACTGTAAGGTGGGCTTGATGGTGCTCTCCTCATCTGGAAGGACCTGCTGCCCAGGTCTGTGTGATCTCCCTAAACTCTTGGGAAATACCACACTGCACTTCCCAGCAGCTCAGGGCCACAGCTGGGCTGCAGTGGGCAACATGGACATTTAACGCAGGGTATCAAATGACATCTGCAAGCGGGAAATGTAAAACATGTTGGTGTTCATTCCTTAGCTATAAATAATAACTAATTCCTTCAAAAACTGTCTATATCCTCTCTTTCATTGTTCTTTATTTCCTCTGCAAATTACTTGCAACAATAAAAATGAAGGGATGCCAAATTTGTGTGGCTTTTCAAAGTAAATTCTTTCCTTGAAATGAAGTTCATTTGAATATTCTGTCCTTCCTCCCCAGCATTTGTGCAGGCCAGATGGGATAGTGCCATCCTTCAATGTGAAGCCGTCCTTAGAGAAAGGGATCAGAAACTTTATGTCTCCCTCCTGTCTTACAGAAATTTTCTCTGCTGTCTCCTCTGGGTGGAGTCCCTTAAGGCCATGTGCCTAATAAACTATTCACCAGCGCTGGCTAATGTCTTACTCTCCAGAGACAGTCACTGCTGACTTCCCTTACAGTTCCGTCCTCAGGTTCCTCAGAGTTTTCTTCCTTTCTCCCTAACAAGTGATAATTATTTCTCCCTTAAACTCCACAGTATCCTATGGTGGATTTTAGCATCTTTTCGTTTCCCAGGAGGGATATGAAGGGTCTACGAGTAAAATGCTTTTCTTGCTCTTATCCAGGAGATTACAGAGAGGAATCAGATAAAAGCAGGGATTGAATTCTCAATACTTTGCCATTGTCAGCAGCAGGGCACTTGTGGTAGAAAATAGCTTTTCCTTATGTGGTAGGGTTTTAAAAACTTTTCCCAGGCATTAAAAAAAATGGAAGAATCAAATTCTTTAGACATTACTCTCTGCTTCTCTGAAGTTCCTTTTCATTGCACTGCAGACAGAAAAGGGAAATAGAGTGATTGGATATGCCAACTCCCATATAATATCCTATAATAACTTATTCTATATTAACTACAAAAATAACTTATTCTATAATAATAACTTTGGTACCTGGACTTCTCATACGCTTGAGCTCGTGTCCCTTGCTTGCCCTGTTGAGAAAAATCTGATGTCTTGGGAAAAGTAAGAAAGAACTGCAGGTCAGGCCCTTCGTTAACCTGTAGGGGACTTGCCAGAAGTGTGGTACTAAGGAGACATTCCCAGGTACACCAAGGGTCCCATGAGGCACTGGGAACCTCTTCCATTCCCCTGGTAGATTTAAGCCAAACTCCAAGTATTTAAACTTCAAGCAGACACTAAGACCTGCCTGAAAGCAGCTGAATAGAAAGCAGTGTTGTGGGCACCTACCTTGCAGGTAGTTTATGTTGTTCAGACACAGCACCAGCTGCAGGGTTTGAGCCAAGAAGGTGATGTGGAGGACATGGCTGCCCATCAGCTGTGTGATGAACAGGCACCTGCAGCCTGCCTGGTGATTGAGGTGGTTTGGCCCACTGTGCTGTTCGGATGCTGTGTGGTAGGAGGTTGGGATTTGCACTGGCATCTCAGTTCCTCTGGCATTTTAGAAATTGATCATTGTGAACATCATCCATTCTAATTATTTTTGAAAAGTTACAGTGAGCAGCCTTATAAACTGTTGGATTGTGTTCACAATTAATAAGTAATAATTAAGTGCCTGAAGGATAAAGATGGCTTTTTCTTTTTTCACAACATCAACTGAACTCTGATAAAACACATTTTTCCTTTTTTCTCTTGATGTACCCTTATACTGTGAGATGAATAAATAACACCATGGGAAGTAAATGAGAAGATTTCATACTGATAACCATGTGCATGCTTTAGTTTTCCCTGTTGTTTTGCTTCACTGTATTCCCTGCTCTAAAATGAATGTGTACAGTTACACATCTGTGCTCTCTCACAGTATAAAACAACCCTTCTTTTCCAGATGAAATTTTCTTACCACATAAAGTTGTTCTTCATTCTTCTTTTTTTGGAAATGTCTTGAGAAATGCAGAATTGTGCTAAGTAATCTCGAGATGGTAGATGAAATCATGTTAAATGTCTGTGTCTGCTTGTCATAAGTGCCTGTACTTCTACCTGCATCTGGATAAGTTGGAGTTTAACCTCAGAATTCCACTGCCAGACCTTCTACTTACTTTTACACTTTCTCCTTTTAAAAGTTATTGATTTCATGTTCTTATAATGACCATTATGCCAGGGGCTGAATTGGGTGACTCTGTTTCTACTGGTAACAAGAATGTGATGGTAGAAGGCCAGATTGCTCAAATTATCAGTAAGCTACTGGCACATACTCCTCATGAGCTACAGAGCAGCCAGACCATTCTCAGTAATGGACTGAGTGTGCCTGGTGTGCTCCTGCTGCCACCATACTGGCCTTTGACATTTTTTTAGTGCTTATAGATATGGTTTAGTGGAGGACTGGTCAGTGTTAATGATTGGAATTGATTATATTAAAGGTCTTCCATTCTAGTCAATTCTGTGATTCTGTTTCCAGTTGTGAGGGAAGGAAAGACCAGACCAGCTCTGAAGATCCAAAAGAAGGTGAGTATTGCCATTTGAGACACTAGCATGTATTATGGGACACAGTTTTAATTTCCATGGCATTTTCATTTAATTTCTTGTTGTGTTAGGTGGGGAGGGAAGACTCAGATTCAACTTCTACAACTAACACACATGCCAAGGACTCTGATTACCCTGGTCCTATTTCTAGCCTGATAAGTTTCTCTGCTGCTGTCGTAAGGTCCTGTTATCTTTCTGTGCTGCTGTACAGAGCACAACGTGGTGTCTTCAGCAGTGAAGTGGAGGTCATGACTACAAGAGTATTGCAAGGCTTTGATCACTCATATTTGAAAATGGCTTTGATTATTTCTCAAGGAAAATAATGACAAAAATCCAAATACTAATAATATTCTAAACCTACGCTCACCTTATAACCTTATTAATAAACAAATATTTTAGCTTAATTACTCTACACAGCAAGTTAGAAGTGTAAATGCCTTACTGATAGTTTAATTAGGATTTCCTCAAAACAATCTTCTGTAAGCATTGTTAATTGCATAAAAATTTAAAATTTGCAAAATCAAGTTTTAGAATTAAAATATAGAACTACCAGTCATGTTTCCCAGGGCTGTCGTATTTCTGTAAATCTGACCTGAAGCATTTCAAAAGCTTCTTTTCTTAGTTAGCTTGACTGGTGAACCTAATGATCACTTTGATTTTTTTGCCTTATGTTTGATTTTATAAACTCCCAGACAGTTCCAGGAAAGCAAGTTTCTTTAAAACAAAGGGCCTCAGTAAGAGTAATTAATAATAGGAAAATGTAGAAAGCTCGTGGGTCTGAAGTAGAACTGGTTTTCTTTTCAGTACTCTCTTATAGTCAAACACTACATATAGGAAATTAATCCATGCAATTTCGGTTGTTCCTGTGGGACTGGAATTTTAAGTAAAGGAAAAACATTTCTATAATACCTGCTTAATCATATCATAGTTTAATGACCCACTTATGATCAGGTTAACCATCCTTATGCTTCCTAATCTCTTTCAAGGACAATCTTCTGTGAAAGTCAGTCCTGCACTGAAAACTGGCAGCTTTCTTGCTCCTGGGAGAAGGATCCAGGCTCTGACAGCCACTATCTTCCAGCTGTTAACCAGAGGCACGGCATCCCATACAGCATCGCCTACAGGAACATACATACATGTGCACATGCACATACATATTCATCTATATATCTAGCATAGATTTCCATTTGTAAAGCTTCTTCTCGGAGGCTGTTGACCTTTGAGAAAAGTTCAGCCACTCTAAGTTTGGTTGCAGGCATTTGAATAAGTGTGACCAGAGCAGAGTGGGTGGCATCTCCGTGTGAGCAGTGCTTTAGTTCCTCCTTCCAGCATGTCTCTGACATGAGATTCTTGTCAGGCAGTGAAGGTGCAATGCTCTGGAAGATCTGTGCAATTACAAATCTGATATGGATGTAGATTTCACCCTCTTGTGTTGAGTTTGTGTCTGGTGAGGTTTTAGGAGCAGGGGAAGGGGCTACTGGGCTACTGGCATTGCTCCTGTAAGAAGATTCAAGAAGCCCCAAGTAGTTAGCACCTCTTGGATAACACATTTAAGAGAGGAAATCTGTTGGATGTGCATCTTTGTTTTGGGAGCTCTTTTTGTTTTGGAGAGAAGTGGGACATGGTAGAGACAACCATGCAGACACAGGTCAGTGAGAAAGGAGTTGAGGAGGCACGAAGGAGCAGTCATTCCACTTTTGTGGTGAAATGGAAGGCTGAGCCCTTGCAGTCCTTAGAGATCAACAGTGGGGCAGAATCCCACCTGTGGCCTGTGAATGACCTGATGCTGGAGTCAAAGACTGATCCCAAAGAAGTCCCTGACTCTGAGGGATGTCCATGCTAGAGTGGCAGTAGCTGGGATGTAGTAGTGGCATGACTGTCTGCCATGGAAGAGACATACACTAGTGGGAGAAATTCATGGGGACTCTCTCCAGGGGGAAGGACAGCACATTGCTGCAGGGGCAGCAACCATGAGGCATTTGTCCCTGAGGAGGAATAAGCAGCAGAAATAACATGGAATGGTCTGGAACTGACTGCAACCTCCATTCCCTGCCCCCCTGCACTGTTGATGAGGAGGAGGTAGCAGAGCTGGGCCCAGGAAGAAGGCAGGGGTGGAGAGAAGGTTTATTCAAGATCTGATTGTAATTATCATGGTCCTACTGTGATTCAGTTGGTGAATTGATAGTGGTTTTGTTTAAATTAAAATGATTTTTTCCCCAAGTCGAGTCTGTCTTTTGCCCATGACCCTTCCTGTCCTTTGTCTTGACCCTCGAGCCTTTTGTTGTATTTTCTCCTCCCCATCCCACTGGAGAGGGTGAGGAGTGAGGGAGTGGCTGCCTGATGTTTTGGTGTTTTAATGCTGGCTGGGTGGGCTTAAACTACTACACTGCTGTTTGGCATTAAATGGATGAGGCAGTGTGAGAATACGATATAAAAAATTAAGTTAAACTTTTTTTTTTAATGGGTGATTCTTATCACTGTGCTTCTTGGAAGTGACCGGCAATTTTATTTATTTTCTCATTACAAAATAAATTTATTTTAAATGATCTTTTTTTTTTTTATGATGCAATATAAAAAGACAGAAGTATGTCTATAAGATGCCAGCTACTGGATATCATTGAATGCTTATAAAAAATTTTAAAGTGTATCTTAAGGCTGTTGTGAGAGAAAATGTGTTCAGAATCAAACAACTTTATCCGAGTAAGTCCTTTAAAAAAGATGAATGGACAATTTCTCCCCTTCTGTGAGTCAGATGCTACAGGACTGAACATCATATATCTCAGCCACCATGGAGAGCTGGGGAGGGGTGGAAGCATTTCTTTCACTGTGATACATTTATTTGGTTTTAATTTTATTTATATCCTTGGTCATAAAATAATGAAAAAAAAGGAATACACAAAAGTATATTTAGGGAAAAGATTTCAGTTAGCAGCCAGCTTTAGAATCATAGCTGTAATGTCAGAAGCTGTTTCAGACCTTTCCGAAAGGATTAGCAAAACATATTCAGAAAGTGAGATTATTATGGAAGTCAGTATTGAATTATATTCAGCAAACCGTGGGCCAACAAAACTAGTTCTCAGCAGAGTATTTCTAGAGTCTCTTCATAGCCAGGGGAGGATAATCTCCTTGCTGTCTCTGATCATCAGTGGAGAGCAGATGAGTCAGAGAGGCTGAAGACATTACTCTGAATCATCCTCTAGATGAAGTCCTTCTGGAGAAGGAGCCCAGACCCAGCTCATCACAGATAAGGCCCGTGGCCTGGGGACGTGCAGTTAGGAGCACTGTAACCATATATTAACAACTGCACTGAGAGACAATCAGGTTCTGGTGGACAGGATTTTCTGCTGATTAATTTACTAGCAGAGGTTTAAAAAATGTGTTTTAGAAAATTCAGGCAGCCAACTCAGATTTGCCAGACCAAATTGTCCCTGAAATGTTAAAATGGGAGCTCCGGGAGAATTTTCCATTGCACCCATGGAGATGCTTCATGCAGCAGAGACAGCTGTGAAATGCTGGAGCTTTAAGAGCAGTGGAGTATTTCCACTAAATGTATAGCATCACTTATGTACTGGTATAACTGGGAGATGAAAAGGGGCCAAGGAAATGGGAGGTCTTTGAATACGGTTTGAAATATATCTGTTCTTTTGACCGGGATCATTTAGCACTCAAATACAAAACCAACCACACATTACAAGTATGTTTGATTTTTCAAGAGAAAAGTTTCATATATTCCAGAACAAATACTTGTGAGGCCTCCCACAGAGAAAGAACAATATCTCTGTTACCTCATTGCTGGGGATTGCACTTTGAATAATAACCTCAAAACAAGAATCAGAAGCAACCCAGAGACTGGACTTCTCCTCACAGGATGTGCTCAGGTGACTTTTAAATGCATGGATAGAGAAATGCTGTAGTGTTACACTTTTCTGCACACTTTTGTTTTACAAGTTCACTAGGAGAACTGCTCCATGGCATAGTTTTAACAACTTTGTTGTCTGCAATTAGCTGCTTGCATCAGTATTATTCTACAAAATAATACTGATGTGGCAGCTTGCAGGAAAAGACCCAAGCATTTAACAGTTATTTTTGCAATGCGGGTGTATTTTGTCAACTAAAGAAGTTTGGTGGGGGTATGCTCTGACTCTCTTCTGTCCTGCAGAGGGACTCTGGGGTGTGAGAGGGATCACAACCATGTCTCCTTCTAGCATAGAGGTAGGAAAGAGCTGTGGAGAGCATGTGGACCCAGTAAGTGCTTGTTCAGCCCACACATTACATATAGACTTTGGCCCTAAAAACCTTCCTCTAAGCAATATTATTTACTTTCATGCCCATGGTAAGTTATACCTAGGCTGCATGCTGACACAGCTTGTGTAAACGTACTACCATTCATTGGTCAGTCTGGCTGACGTGCGTAGCTGTAAGTAAAATAGAAGTGCCCCCATTGTAACTTAGGTAAAACCATCAGTAGCCAAGACTAATCCAAAGGACCTGTGGTGTAAAGTTTAATACTGTTATAGAAGACTATGTTGTAGATGAGCTTTTAGGAAGGTTATCTGCAGTCTTGTGAGCGCTGTTAGAAGTTGCAGTCAAAACGGTTGAAAACTGAAACTCAGTTTTGCCCTTAGAGATTGAGAAGTTCTCATAATTTTCAACATCTGATTCATATTTTGGTAAAGCAGCTATTTTGGGATACATGTCTTACTTGAAATTATGTGGACCACGTCTTTTTCCCTCATTGCTGGGAGAAGTCTCTCCTCAGATCTAACTACTCTTTCATAATTTTCTGGTAGCTCTGGGGCTGCCAATGTGATGGGAAAAACAATGGTCAGGATAGTTATGATGTTCTTTAGAGAATGTGCCCTCCTTAGACAGGGGGTACTATATGGGTGGTAAGACACTGTCTGCTACTCGATTTCATGGTTCATGTACCTTGCATGAGCACACAGGGAGGATCAGCAAGATCCTTGGAGGACAGATACTGCCAAAATTACTAGTGTGTGAAATTAGAATCCATCGGACTTTGAATCCTGCTTAATGCTGCCCTGTGCCTAGAGATTTTGTAAGTACATGAAAGGTTTTTTGTCCATGCATAACTGTAATCATTAACAAAGGGATGGGCAATTATGGTAAGTAACATAATCATCTCAAATTCCGAAGGTGATTGCACATGACACTAGAGAAGCAGTGGATTATCCAGTATTTGACTAGAAGAAACCAGACCACTGAGAAATAAGCTAGAAGTGAAATGCAAAGAGAAACCTTTATGCAAAAATGGCTGCAACGTTTCACACACACCTGGAGAATGGTGGCCTTCCTACCCATGTTTCTCATGGCTGCTGTTGGTTTCTTATATTCCTTAAGACTGGCTGCATGCAGTGGAATTGAGGGATTTTTCCTTAGGCATACCTGCCTGCTTTCCATCATTAAAAAGTCTTCCTTTTTAACGGAAGAGAGCAGAAGATGTTTTGATTTTTCCTTACAATTAACACTCTTTCATGAAAGCTGCTTTATAGCAGCCCAGATACCAAGTAAGAAGTGGATGCCTCTGTAAAGTGCTTATGTAAAGTGCTTATACCAGCGCAGCCCTCTGTTAAGAAGGCAAACTCCCAAGGAGGATAGTAACACAGGAGGATCAGAGGGATGAACAGCAGTGAAAATGTTTCTTAACTGAATTCAGTTTCTTAGATCACTGTAATAATTTGTCTGTTATTTATGAAAGGAAGAAATGTACATCCAGACTATTTGCATATACAGTTTGCCATCCTTTCTCCTAGTATAGGGAAGTCTTTTCACACATCTCTCTCCTTTATTAAGGGGTGACATCTGCCACATAGTCATCTAGACCCAGTAAGCAGGGGTGACAGTGCTGACAACTGCTGAGCATTAGGATAAGAAGTGAAGCTGGCTCAGGATGAAGAGGTTGGGATATGTGAGTGGGTGTCACAGGACTCAAGCGAGGGAACATCTGGACCTGGATTAAAGGAACATTATAATTACTCAGCACAATTTAAACAAACCATTAAAAGCCAGATGGCAATGAAATAAAACAAAAAATTTCTTTGTGGAAAAATTAAGCTTTCAAACCACTACTTTGGTTGATCTTCAATGATGCTACTTAGTTCATCAGAGGAGTTTGTTAGCCAGAGTTGTGCTACTTAGTCATGTTAGCTAGCTTAGGTGGCTGTTGGGATATGAGCAGATAAGGAAGGATGGAACTGTCTGTGTTACTCTCTGAGAAGCAAGGTTAGTGACTGCAGTGTAGGCATACCATTGTTTTGATTCTCAGGAGCTGGGTGATGTTCAAAAATGCTCTGCAAAACCTACAGATGACTTTGGTATAGAAAATGATTCTCCTTCACTATGCACTTCAGTGGAAAACTTGCCTCCAGTTTAAACCAAACAGTGAGCTTGCACTTCAACTCATGGACCAAAGTGTTTTCCCTCTGTAATGTATGGACCAGCAGAAGTCATCAGATGAATTTTAAGGCAAGTGAATGTTATGTTATCTGAAGTAATTTTGCTTTTGTTAATAGAGAGAATTACATCTTAACAGGATGAATAATAGAATGAATTTTGGCTTGTTACCAGTCAGAACGGTAATATTTCATAATCCTTACACTATTTTAGGTGGTGAATGACAGCACCAGATGTACAATATTGGTAAGTCAGATCTTAGGAAAGTAGTTAATAATGTTAGCTGAACAATTTAAAACCTGGTGTTAAGAGATCTCAAAAGACAACAGCACAATTCCTCACAATAGTGACTGAAAGAACTGCAAAAGCTGTTGACAGGTGAGCTCTGCTCCAGGGGTTTCTTGTACATCTCTGTAACAAATGATGGGCCCAGCAGCAAAGCTTTTAGAAAATGAAGGAATCTGTTAGACAGATGAAATTGTCCAAGACTTTGGCTCAATTACAAATACAGGAGCACTGCAAATAATAGCCACAGGTCAGACTCATTCCTTTTTTTCGTGAAATGTGTAGCTCATAAAACTTACTGTAAGTGTGAACTTCTTTCCTTTTCAATGCAGTAAGACAGAGGCTATCAATTAGTTAAGACTGCTGTGCATTTGCCCTTTAAAATTACCCTTTGGCTGCTTCTCTTAAACATAATATTAAAATCAACTCTGTACTGTCAGAAGAGAATTACTGGGTTATAGATTCAGAAGTGAAGAAAGCAGACAACCCAGAAATGCTGTGTTTGTGGAGGAATGGCATCTTTCCCACTGCACAGGACCAAGAGATGAAAAAGGTGGGGTCCAGCTCCAGAAGGGATTTATAAACTCCTATGTATGTTAAGAGGTAAGTCTTCAAAGTCTGTGGTATTGATGAGCAAGCTAGAGGATACACTTATGGTGTTGATACTTCAGCTGAGACAGATAATGCTGTCTGTCAAACTCTGATCTGAATGACTTGATGTCTCAAATGTGGTGTGAGGAACACTGACCTGAACAGGTTGATGTAAGAAGCAGCCTTGTGGTTAGAACAAGGGACAAAATATGTTAGCTAAAGTCAGAGTAGTCTGGAGATGCTGGTGGATGAAAAACTGGCCATGAGCAAACTATACACACTTGCAGCCCAGAAAGCTGATTGCATCCTGGGCTGGATCAAGAGAAGCATGTCAGCAAATCAAGAGAGGCGATTGTGACACTCCACTCTGCTCTGGTGAGACCTCACCTGGACTGTTGTGTCCAGCTCCAGAGCCCTCAACACAAGAAGTACATGGACCTGATAGAGCAGGTCCAGAGGAGGGCCACAAAAATGATCAGGGGGCTGGAGCACCTCTTCTACAAAGAGAAAATGAGGGAGTTGGGGTAGTTCAGCAAGGAGAATAGAAGGCTCTGGGGAGACCTTATAGTGGCTTTCTAGTATCTGATGGGGGCCTACAAGAAAACTGGGCAGGGACTCTTTACAAGGGCATATAGCAATAGGATGAGGGGCAATGGTTTTAAACCAGAGCAGGGTAGATTTAGATTGGACATTAGGAAGAAGTTCTTTCCTATGAGGGTGGTGGAACACTGGAACAGGTTGCCCATGGTGGTGATGGAGGCCCCATCCCTGAAGAAATTCAAGGTCAGGTTTGATGGGGCTCTGAGCCACTTGTTCTAGTTGAGGATGTCCCTGTTTACTGCAGGGGGGTTGGACTAGATGACCTTTAAAGGTCCTTCCAACTCAGTGTGTTCTATGAAGTACATTGTAGGATTAGTGGCCTTGTCTCCTCGCCACATTTTCATATGTGATGTCTACCAGACAGAGGGTGATAAAATGCAGGGTCTCTGTGACCACGGACTCAACTGGTGGAAAGGGTTAATGAGGCCCTCCCCCCTCTGGCACATGTGGTTACACTTCTTTATGCTTTCTATGCAAATTTGAACCACCTCTTCACACTTCCCATGAAAATTAAGGAATAGTCAAGCAACACCCCACTTAGCAGGGAATAAAAGAAGGTTCAAATACACTGTTAGGTGCAAGCCCACCACTGAAGAGCCCCAATGAACAGACCAGGCAAGACGTCACTGGAACCCTGGGTGGTGATCTGGAAACTTTGCCTACTCTTTCACTCCTCCTCTCCTCTCCTCTCCTCTCCTCTCCTCTCCTCTCCTCTCCTCTCCTCTCCTCTCCTCTCCTCTCCTCTCC
>JAAGNO010017038.1:68884-86833 GCA_033439905.1 Ceryle rudis
TCTCCTCTCCCCTCCTCTCCTCTCCTCTCCTCTCCTCTCCTCTCCTCTCCTCTCCTCTCCTCTCCTCTCCTCTCCTCCTCTCTCCTCGTCTTGCCCCTGTTTTACCTTCTCTTTCCTTTAAGTACATAATATATAATTTTAGTCAAGGGATTAAGAATTAACTTTTTATGTTATGGACCTATGTTGTAAGTCCCCTTAATTTGACCAAAGTGAAACACTGAACCTCTGTCACTCCCTTCTTCCCCCACGGATCAAGCAGGACATGACACTCTCAAATTCAAAATGTAGGTTCAACTTAATGTCAGAAACCTTCCAACTGTAGACAACAGAATCCATATACCTCTGAAATCTTGGGAAGTTTAAGTTTCTAGCAACTTCTCAACTTTGCATCTCTCAGAAAGAGTAGCCAACTTCAGTATTCAGCAACTGGTTATTTTAAAGGACTTTTAGTTGAATGAAACCTTTTTGGACTGGGGTCTTCTGTATACCCAGGAGCAGAGCTGAGTATACAGAGCTGTATCTCCCAGAGCATGCCTGAGCCTAAGCACAGATAAAGGATTGACGTAAGTCCTCAGATGAATGAAAGTGTGAAGAGCTTTCTGAATTAAGAAAAAAAAAAAAAAAAAAAAAGTCAATAAAAAAAAAATTTATTCAGACTGGAAGAAGGGATAAACACGGGGAATTAGGCAGGCTGAGGAGGCTATGCATGTGTGACCCGGTCATGAGCAACAGTCCCTGCTGCTGTTGTTACTGGAAATGAGATATCAGTGTGCCAAACACTATGAGCAAGGCAAGGAAGAAAATCACTCAGCAACAACTTGCAGAGATTTTTTTTCTTGGTTGTTATTTTTTTGATGTGCCTATTTGCCGTTTTTAAATTAACCTCTCCCTTGCTTTTAGGAGTTCAGCAAGGGTCTGAAGGCTGAAGCCCTGGCACCGTCAGCCTGTCACCACACTGTCAAGCAGGTGTTGAGAGGTGGTGGCATGTGAAGTATGCAACACAAAGGTGAACAGAGATAACACCTTGGTAAGTAGCTCTAAAATGCAGTTATAGAAAGATCTGTGAGGAACAGCATTATGTGGAAAAGTAGCATATATTTAAAAACATCTCCAATATCCTTAAAACACGTTTTTACTTTGCCCCTCTACTGTCTATCTATGAGGTGTTGCTTGAAAGATGTTTATAGTGCCATTAAATACATTTAACTGGTGGTCTATAATGGTCTCCTGACAGAAAGTGGTTGCACAGATTTCCTAATAGGAGTGTGTGTATGTAATCTAATGAGCGTCTAATGTGAAATATGTAATAATTTCTGGCATCAGAGACTACAACACAAGTCTTCTTATGCTCTCTGACCTATTGACTCTGGCTCTCAATTGCCTTCTCACTTTCTCACCCAAGGGCTTTACTCTACCAGATGCAGACTGGTTCAGCTTCTAGGTGAAGTGAAATAGTCTCTGTTTCACCTTGCATTGCCTGCAGGCTGACGGGAACTGGAGCCCACTCCTTGCATGCCTGCGAGCAGAGTGGCAGGCATGAGGGGCTGCCCTCCAGTGAGGGCAGGAGCCAGCTTTGAGCAGGAGGTTTCCTCAAGGCCAGCACACAGAGTGCATACACTTACAGTGAAGCTTTTCTGCAAAAAATTAGGTTGCCTTGCCCTAACCTCCTCTGCTGTTTGTGGCTTTATTTTTCATCTGGGCCTTTTGGGGTCTTAATACTGACTGTTGGCACTTCCCTGCCTTGAGTGTGAGTCATGACAAAATTTAGATAAGCACAAAATGCCTTGACTTCCCAGATCAGGACATTTTTTCATGTGTCTGAGCTGAGAGGCTCACTCAGTGAGGGATCTGTGCTCTTCTAAAGAGCATTTGTTATCAGATTCAAGGTTGAGTTGGAGGGAGGTTTGTTTAAGCTCTCATTTCAGCTAACATCCAGCTCATCCCTCCTTTAAGTGCATAAGGCAACAGGCTGTATCACTCTATGTGTTTGTTTAGAGGTTGTATGTACAGACTGTGTTAGGAAATCTGATTAATTTGTCTGGTTGGCAGAAAGTATCTGGCAAATATAAGGTTAATGTAAAGACAAAGACGTTCCTTTGAACAAGCTCCAGAAGTGGTTAAGGAATTTACACAATTTAATATGTACTACCTTATACCTGCTGACTTATGACAAACAGGTGTAATGGCAAGGATATTTTAAGGAAGAATAACTGCTGCTGAGGAAAATAATATTTGCTCTTAAGTTAAACCATATAAGGTATGTTCTGAGTGCCTGATGACAAGCCCTTGTAAGTGTGTATAATAACTGCCAGAGACATAACTTCAAGAAGGTGGTAATGTGTGCTCAAAGGGTGCCATATTTCTTAATACACATTAATATATTGAACTTACTCATAAATACTATTTGTGGACAGGAACACTTAAGCTAATCATAGCAATCAGTGGTCACAGCATCTTAGCACTCTTACAGACCTTGAAGCATTACAGTAGGAGAGGAAATACCTAAATAATATGAGCACATAGGTTAAACTGCAAAGAAGATTTCATGTTTGAGGGTTCAGTGAAGGAAGAAGGGATCAATGTTAGTGATGATATGGCCCAGAAGTTTGAATGAGAGGCTGTGAGACAGATTAGCAAAACAGCTCAATAAACTGGATGCTGCTGAGTTTTGAAACATCTCACTATAATTAGATCTAGCTGGAAATCTTCCAGAAAAGCATTTTAACCAAAACATCTAACCTCTGAAGCTACAGTGTATTGTTTAAAAGGTACTGCATTCAACAAACTTACACAGTGGCAGGGAAAAGCTCTGAGTCCTCTTGAGTCTTCCTGGAGACGTGGGAGGTGGTAGGGAGCTCTGACCCTGCTATGTGCAGTGGGACTTCTTCTGAGGCAAGGAACCGAGAAGAGATCTCAGGAAGCAGGTATCTTCCCTTCCACCACTCCCACCTTTAAATTCCAGAGTCAGAGGTCTGCCTGGTCTGTCAGAAGGCATCATGGCAGCTGACAGGCTGGCCCGGTGGCAGCTCAGTCACCACCTTCAAGCCTGCAGTTCTGAGAGACAGCCCTCAGCTCCAGCACCAAAGGCATCCACAAGTCTGACTGGGGAGGTCCAGCTGTTTTCACACACACACACTCTGTGTTTTGGGAGTTTGCCTTAATTCAGGGGTATCGTTTCTTTTGTAGAGGAAACGAAGCAGTACTTTAATGGAGGATTTTGAAACAAAGAACATTTTATAAATTCACTCAAACTAAAGGCTTTCCAGTCCCTCTCTTGGAAGCCCTAATTTGTGCTGGTAACTTTTTTTTTTTTTTTCAGATGGGAAGGTACATGTCTCTTTTTAGATCATGCACATATTTAGCAAGAGGAAGGGTGGGAAGGGATGTCCTTGTGTTCCATGGGGCTCACCCTTCTCCCTTGATGCATTGGGAACAGTGCTTGACAAGTCTGATACTTACCCTTAGGCAATAAAAATACTTCTTAAGAGCATTGTCACAGCCTTTATCTAGTACAGACTTCTTGTGGCAGTTAAAATCCTTCCCTGGGCAGACCCTCCAGCCCTTACGCAGACTTTCCCTCACCTATCTTAAGCGTGGGCTAGGAAATGTTTGGGCCCAAAGTCAATAGCAGCTTTTCTGTTGCCCCCTGTGACCTGTGGAAGAGGCCCAAGGGTGGTTTTGATTATGTTTCTTCTTGCTCCACAGACACAAGAACAGCAATAATATCTATTGAAGTAAGCACAAAACATCTATATCCCATGGGAGCACTCTGAATGTTGCATGGAAGGGAGGGTCTGTTGATAAAGTGGCAGGCTACAAGTTATAGGTACAGTTGCAGGAAAAAAATTCCTGAATCACCTCTTTCCCTGCCGCCTCCTTCCTCAGACTGATATTTCTACATTCTGAATATCCACTGGTACCAATTAAATGCTTTCAGCTTATTAATTAATGATGCATCCTGTGAGGATTTATGCTACAAGGCTCCCTGAGCACTAAAGCATCTGTTCAGGACACCCTGGCTCCTCTGAGACTTTTCTTTCAAAAGATGCCTTCATGTTAGTGCTGAGATTGGTTTAGCATTAGTTTTGTAGTTCATTACAGCCGTTAATAAATAAATGAAAATATTTTAAATGGATAACAGTAGGATCGACATTTGCAGGAACAAGGAAAAGCCAGGGGGAAATCTGGCATTGGGGAAAAGCCACCCTCACGTGTAACGGGTGAGCTTTCCACAGGCTGCAGCCAAGTGCTCGTGCCTCACGTGTGCGGCTGCAGGAGCAGCCAGCTTCCATGTGACTGGGGAGGAATGGTGAGCATGGCTTTCCGTGTGCCTTAACGAGTGCCTGCAAAGTAAATTTCTACAGCTGTTACATAGTCAAGTGGATTTCTTTTATGAAATGCTTATGAGATGTGATTTAACAGCATTGACATTGAAAAACAGCTCCTGTTCTTTCTCTTCTTTTACATAAGTGAGAGTTTTGAAGCAGGTAAGTTTTTGCAGGGTACAGCTTGTGGTTTTTTAAAATGGCCATTTCCTAGCCAGGTCTTGCGAGCCCTTATCTCTTAAGAGGCCCAGAGTCCTGGAAAGCCCACGTTGCTTTGGAAGTTTGACATTTCCATATTTTCATCAAAGGAATGTAGGAATAATATTAGATCCCCCAGACAGAAAATATCCTATATGTACACATTTCCCTGACTGCTCCTCATCACCAGATGCCTTTATCTTCAACTTCAGTCCCCTGAGAAATGCTGGAGTTAACAAATCACTGAGAAAGGAGATGGTTCCACTGCACAGTCTAGACACGTAAAGGTTTGAATTTCTCTTCAAGGTCAACTCTTCAGAAGCAAACTTTCTAGCAATTTAATCTTTATTTAAAAAATTCATCCCAGAAGAAATGCCGAAGGGATATAAAATTGAATTCATAAATACATTTGCAGTCATGATCAGAAGTTTCCTTTACAGTTGTACGTAGGTATGGGATTTAATGTCAACATTTGGCACTGCAAACCTATCGTCTTAGAATACTTTATGAACCCTTACAGTGAAAAACCTTGAAAAGGGACTGACAGAGGACATCCCACAGCCAGAGGTAAGGTGGTGATGCCTGACAGCTGACAGCACTTGACCATGCTTGGGTGGTGTGACAGATTCACAGAACAGGGTGGGTGAGCTTTCCATTTAACCGGGGCAGGAGCAGCTCAAGGCTCCTGCAGCCAGCCCAGGGCTTCTTCAAATGACGGCAAAGCTCTTGCTTGCTCAAAATGAAAGAGTTGTGTCTGAACTGAAACTGTAGAATGGGGATTTTAGACAAAAGATGAGGGGGAAAATCCCTGAAGAACTGGTCTTAGAATGGGCTGCCACAGGGCAATAGGATGGGAAAGGGGGAGTGTAGAGCAGGACCAAGACAATAGAAAAAAGCCTGATTTTCCTAGCTGATATATATATATAGGTATAAGGAAATTAGAATCCGATTTCTTGCCCTGACATTACAGTGTGTGGGACAACTACTTAGGCCTATGAATAGTCCTGAAGTTCACCCATGCATCTTGCCTGCATCTTGCAGTCACAATTAGAAAACACCACACTTTTGTCTGTCAAGGGTGTTTCTTTGTCAGGTCCTTTGCATCCTTCTGTATTTGGAGGCTTTCAATACAACAAACAAACAAACTACCTGGTTGCATCTGTGCAAGTACGTTCCGTGTTGTGGCTTCTGCCTGCTGGCAACAGAACTGAAACCACCACCCTACTTTTTTGCATGATATTAAAACAATGGGTAAAAAAGTTTCGTCGTTATTACCATGAGGCTGGTAGGTAATTAGTGAACTAGCAGTCAAAGGTTCCTGACTGATCATTCCGACAAATCTGAGAGCTGTCTTAGAGACTTATTCAATGCAGGCACAGTTTGCTGTGTAAGACTATTGGCATGCAGACAGTGTGCACACAGACTGGGAAAAATGAAGTGGTGTCAAGAATGCTTTGGCTGTATTAACTCTGAGTATGTCCTTTCTGCCCTGGGAGTTTGGTTTTAAATGCAATATTATTTGAAAGTGCTTTGTAGCTTTCAATATGATACTCCCATAAGAGGAAAGGTATAGCACGCTGACAACCTGTGGTTGGACTTTGAAAGAAGATTACCAAAAATCTATTTTGTGTTTTGAAGACATAATTCAAGGATTTTGAATTTTATTCTTGAATCCTGAAGATAATAAGAAAAAACATTATCTATGCACTGACTGATTTATTAACAAAATCAGGATGTTGCCAAATATCAATATTTTGGACATGTTTTCATATTGATTAACCTGGTGAAGATCACAGATGTACTGAAAGGCACAGTCTGTCCCAGCTGCTGAGTTTATCTGGCTCTAACATGAAGCAAGTTCTTTATGTTTGCATCTTAAAGAACTGTTCTTTTTTTCTGCAAATATTACAAAGCTCCTTCTCCCTAATGCCCAGAAGCAGAGGATTTCTGAGACTACCATTCAGGATACTGAGCTGCTTTGTCTTATGCTTGTTGTTGTAGGACTGACTTATAATCACAGAAATAAATTTGGCAATATTTTATTTTATTCAGAGCTAGGGATTTTGCTTCAGAGATGGAGCTGAAGCCTTCTGACTAGTACTCTCCAAAGAGAAAATATCCTTATATTGAAAGCATGGTCATTTATTTTTACATGGATAATATGAAACCTTTGTGCAATAAGAGAAGTAATATTTCACTGAAAGCCCTTTTTTTATTACCTGCTGCTCCTCTGTTGTTAGTGTTTATGTATATTCATTTTTACCACATTCAGATTAAAAAAACGGCTTTTGGACAGTGAATTCTTCTGCTTATATTTTCCAAATCACAACAGAAGTAAACCACAAGTAGTTTGGCTGCCATCCTGAGCTGTCTTCAATAAATGTGGCTTAGAGGTAGGATGACAAGCCCTGTTTCTAAAAACCAGGACATGGATGGTCCAATTAAATGCTCACTTTTTGAAGAGTAAAATGATTATTCCAGCTTCCAGTTCTTAGGAAATCTCAAGAGAATTGCTTTCCTTGAGCTCTCAGTCGTGTCTTCATTCCCCCTGAATCAGATATTATGTGAATCTTACAGGAAATGTCATTTTCCACTTGTTTTGTCAATTCCATTAGAAGTATTATCCCCCTAAAGAGGATCTTTGCTCAAATTAACCAAAGCTTTATGAATCCCCAAAGGGATAATTTATGTCTGTGTCATGGTCTAGTGGAATTTGACTCTAGCTGAGAAAATTTTATCCCCTAAATTTCATACTTTATTTTCTTCTTATCAAAATATAGAAAAAACAAAAGGCTTGTCATCCCACCCCCATTCCTCTACCCCCTTCCAAACTCCCTACAGGGAGTGTAAAGAAAATGTAAAAAAAAAATGGATCCAGATTATTTAATTTCATAATCTGGATTAAAATGGCAAGCAATGTTCTCTAATGTCTCATTGTAAAGCTAGCAAATAGTACCAAGCATGAGTCTTTAATGAGTAGGACAGTTTCTCATCTGGTGTAAACCAGTACTACTCTATTGAAGGAGACCACCTCAGTAGAGTTATGATTCAAATGATTCTCCTTCTGTCCCATACTCTGGATAGCTCCTCAGTCCCCTCTTGTTTTAATTTATTGCCTTTTAAGAGCATACTAATCCTGGTATTATTCCTGCCTTTCTGCCTCTGCTGCTTTTCCATTCTTCAGGTAAGCTCTTGAGGACACAGTACTTTTGTTTTCTTCATACAACAAACTCCCACAGTAGCCTTTGTTTATCAATTATTTGGTATTTACTTACCCAATATGTTTTTGATCACAAGGAATTTATTTATCATTTGATGAGAATTTTGCAGCTAATTACTAAAATATGTTATATAATTCATTGTCAAGTGAATGAGCCTTTCAAACAAAACAAAGCAGAAATAACCAGTGGGACCCTGCTGAGACTGCTTGGCTTGGAAAAGCTGGAATTCAAAGACTTAAGAATCAGAAAACACTTTCCAGTCAATTAAAATGGTATATGAGATGCTGTCTCTCCTTGCATCAGGCTGCTAGGATGAGATGTTCTGCAGGATGACTGTTCTAGGAATGGGAAGGAAGGAATGGCAAAACATTGGGTTTTTTTGCTGCCCTGTATGCTGCTGCCTGTTTTCAGTCTAGGAAATCTTCCCTGAGACTTTCTTTATGTGAAAATTGTAAGACGGGTATTTGCAGTTAACAGGACAGGGATGATGACTAGCATTATTACTACTATTACTAATAAGGTACTTTACACACAGAAATTAACTTATTAACTCAGAAACCTGATAGCACACACACAACATTCAAAGAAAGGAGAAAATTGAACACTAGTTTCATCTATGTGCTCTGTTGACCCCAGTCTCACCCCCAAGAATGTCTGTTCTCTCTAGCTTTAACTTGTTTGATCCATCAGCATTTTTCTAAGGGAAGAGCTATGGTTTCTAGACTTTTTAAGAGAGGAGGATGTTCAAGACTTATGATGACAACACGTCCATCAGAAAGGGATCTTAGCAGTAATTATGGACAGAGAAGAAAAAAATGCACAGAAGTATTAAGAAAATCTCAGCAAAGTAGTTTGTTTGGGAAGAGGCAGACATAACAAAGGACATGAAAAGCAGGGGTCATGAGGAGGACCATGAAGCTGAGCAGAAAGAAATACATAATGATGAGAAGGTCAAAAGAAGACTGTCAAAGACTCCTACATCTATAGGATTTTAGTATCAGTATGTGGAACATGTTAAAGGCTTGAATCTGAAGACCCCAGATGAAAAGAAGCTGGCAGTAGATTACAGGGGAAATAATCAGAATTTGGATATGTTGCTGCTTATGGAACCATTGTGCAACATCAGTATGTGGGGAGTCATAGGTTTTATTTTTAGAGAATTACAAAAAAAATGTTGGCATCTGCCAACCTTGAATGTACCTTGCTTTTTGAACTGTTATGACTGTGCAGTTGGAAGCATTGAGAAATTTTTGGTAATAATTTGGGAATGAGCACACCAAAAATGAACAGGAAATGTGCAACAAGAGCAAAGATTTAAATGTTCTTGTTTTTTCCTGTTACACTGTTGTAGTTATGGCTGCTTGGCTACTTCAACTGAAAAGAAGGAAAAAAATGGCAAACTGTCAGTTTCTGTTTAACAGCTGGACACAACTATAGGGCATATGTTTCCTAAAAGGCATACAAATTGACCTTGATTCTTCCTAACTATATCTGGGCAAATAATCAAGGCTGCCAACTGACTGGCAGCTCCATCCACAGTGAAGGGAGGTGGATAACTCCAGAGTCTGATTCAGATCTACTTTACAGATGAACTGGATAAAAGCTGATAGGATCCTTTAATTATAATTTTAAGAGTAAGCTGAATGGTGATTTGTTAAGCTAATGAACTGTTGCTGTTCATGGGGACATGCATTCATGAGGAACAGTCTATGAGAGTTTGAAGTGCAGGGCAACTCACTAAAGGTTTAAGCTTTCTTAAAAGTTGCCCCCATTTACTTCTAATCCACAGAAATAAACAGGTATGGTTTGCCCTTGGCTGGATGCCAGGTGCCCACTGGGCTGCTCTATCACTTCCTCCCCCTCCTCTCAGCTGGACCAGGGGGAAGAAAAAAAGATGAAACTTGTGGGCTAAGACAAAAACAGTTTAATGGAGAAGCAAAAGAAAACAAATATTTTCATAGAAGATGGACCTCACTGTGAATGCAGTCCTGTCTCCTGCAAGAGCAACAACATCTTTGCACAACTGCCACACATAATAGCTCATGATATATTGAACCTTGTTGTACTTGCAGCCATTACACTTCAGTCTTTGTCAACTGTGTCTTATCACATGGGGGGGGAGTCCCACTCAAGCTACTTCATAGAGGAAATGTATATGACAGATGCAACTCAATGCTGGAATAGTTGAGGACTCTTTATCCTTGGAGATTTTGAAAATGTGTTTTCAGAAGACCTTGGGTAAACTCACCCTTGCTTTGAGTGAGAGTTCTCCAACCCAAATTTTTCTATGATTTTAATAAAAGTTTATTTTCAGAGTGGTGTCAATGCCTTCCATATATAGTTCAGATTTTTAAACAAACTTGCATGGAAATAACTAAAGGGGAATGTTGTCTACCTGGACTTTAGTAAAGCTGTTGACACCACATCCCACAGGATTTTCCTAGAGGCTCATGGCTTAGACCAATGTACTCTTCACTGGGTTAAGAACTGTCTCTCCACCTGGACCCAGAGAACTGTCATGGCCACAGTTAAATTCAGCTGGTGGCCAGTCACAAGTGGTGTCCCCCAGGACTCAGTTTTGGGGCTCGTCTTGTTCAATATCTTTATCAAAAACCTAGATGAGGGGATTGAGTGCTTCCTTAGCAAGTTTGCAGATGACACCAAATTGTGTGGGAGTGTTGATCTGCTTAAGGACAGGTAGACTCTGCAGAGGGATCTCAACAGATTTGATTGATGGGCTGAGGCTGATTGTATGAGGTTTAACAAAGGCCAAGTACCAGGTCCTGCATTTTGGTCACAGCAACCCCAGGCAATGCTACAGGCTTGGGGAAGAGTGGCTGGAAAGCTGTCTGACAGAAAAGGACCTGGGGGTGCTGGTCATGAGCCAGCAGTGTGCCCAGGTGGCCAAGAAGGCCAACAGCATCCTGGCCTGTATCAGAAATGGTGTGTCCAGCAGGAGAACAGAAGTGATCATGCCCCTGTACTTGGCACTGATGAGAGCACACCTCAAGCACCCTGTTCAATTCTGGGCCCCTCACTACAAGAAAGACATTGAGTTGCTGGAGTGAGTTCAGAGAAGGGCAGTCAAGCTGGTGAACAGTTTGGAGAACAAGTTCTGTGAGGGGATGCTGAGGTAATTGGGATTGTTTAGTTTGGGGAAGAGGACGCTGAGAGGAGACCTTTTCACTCTCTACAACTACCTGAAAGGAGGTTGTAGTGAAGTGGGTGCAGCCACTTCTCTTAAATAATGACAGGGCAAGAGGAAATGGCCTGAAGTTGCACCAGGGAAGGTTTAGATTGGATGTTAGGAAGAATTTCTTTACTGAAAGAGTAGTCAGGTGCTGGAATGGGCTGCCCAGGGAGGTGATGAAGTCACCATCCCTGGAGGTGTTCAAAAAACGTGTTGATGAGGCACTTCGGGACATGCTCTATTTGGATAGTGAGGGCTTGACAGTTGGACATGGTGATCTTAGAGGTCTTTTCCAACTGTGACAATTCTGTGATTCTATAAAACTTCTAATTAAAATTGATTTAATGTTATTTAGTCTAAACTCCTCAGGATAAAAATGTGATGATTTAAAAAAAAAATAAAAAGAAGCATCTGTGATTAAAAAAAAAAAAAAGGATATGGAAAAATGAATTAACTTTTTGTTATTTGATTCAAACCAAAATTTTTTAATTTAAACCTAAATGCATTTTTTCTCATTTTCATTTGAAACAAGTAGTAATATATATTGCAGAATTTTCATTTGTTCTGAAAAATTATTCTCAATCAAAAATAATTCTGCTTGCTTTTTTGAGAATCAGTCTTGGAAAACATTTTCTGTAAATGTTGCTCTAGAGATAAGGTTTCATGAGCTGTTCCAATACACCAAACCAGAAACATGTGTGGGCTCTGAATAAGGCACCAGACTGTTGTTATCACCGGGGTTTGTCCCAGCAAGATTCTGAATGTCTCTCATACCAGAAACAAACAAGTGTTTTTTCTTGGGAAATAAATCAGGAGAGTTCTGGTGTGTGGTAACAGATTGTCTAGTAAATTTTTTAATGGTTGCATGATCTACCTGAAAAGAGAGAGGATTTTCAAGACCCTTCCTCTCTCTACTGTCTGTGCCATCCTAATGCAGCACATTTTGGCAGCAAGCTGTCAAAGAATCTGTGCTGCACCATACTCGATACTACACCAGGCAATTTGGTAGATGTTATACAGACACAGGTGCTGTCCCAAGGAGCTTGACACTAGTGTGGTTCTGTTTGTCTTCTTCATGACCTCAGCACTTCATTCAGGTCAGAACTCTCAGTGTTCATGACTGGTTCTATTGGTGCTGCCCCTGTTATATGCTTTCTGCCCACACTGCAGCCAGAAGTCACTACATGTCTTTCCATGAGTTGACATCTCCCCTTGTGTTCCTAGGGTTATTTTGTCATTCATTCTGTGCCATAGGAACATCTAAGCTAGTCTTATTTGTGGAAAGATCAGATTCTTCTTCTTTTTTTGGCCTTAAAATACTCATTACAGATGTTTGAAAGTATAAAAAATATTTAATTCATTCATATGTCAACAGGGACTCTGTTCAGGAGTGTAACATTTCTTAACACATAGCACATACAGTATTTCTCATAGTTGAGATACGAGGAGGAACTTTTGTCAGGTACCTAAAACAGGCCTTTAATAAATGGTGAAAAAAGAGGCATCTTTTGTTATTAATAGTTGATACTACCAGTCACTAAAGTAGCTGGATGAACTTAGCTACTGCCATAGAAATGGGTTGCCAAAGCAATTAAAAATGTCAAGTTACAAGTTTTGCATTGAGTCATTTATATTTGATAGTAGAAATGTGTCCACCTATTGTCTTCTCATCACATCTGTGAGTGAAGCCATATAACAACTCTTGCTGCATTCCCATTTAACTGACTCTGACCTGCATAAGTCAATAAAATAACCAAAAATAGGCTTACCACACGACTGGGCTAGTGCCAAGTGAGTTATCTGATGTTCACTACTGGGTATGTCCTCTTGCTTTTAAACCCAGTGTGAACTGAAAGCACACAATAATTGGTACTCTCCTTTCTAAATTGCTCCTCTAGCATCTCTGTTCACTGACACATTTCATCCTTTTTGAAAAAGCAAAGCAGCTACACCAAACCAACCTAGAAGATCTCAGCCCTAGTGCTTCTTGATAGCCTGTGACAAGGGCTCCTTTACAAATTTCTGCCACAAGAAGACACTCTGAGATGATTTGTTCTCCAAGGAGAAATGCAGCACAACCAATATCCTATTATACTGTCTATATAACACCTTGAATAGTTTGTCAAGAACTTTTTTTTCCCTTCCCCTATAAATAAGAATATTTGAACAAAACAATAAAAATGATAATTTAGTGAAGCCTGGGACAGTATGATCAGAGTTATTGCTTTGAAGTACATCTATATGAATTATGACCTAACTTAGATAAATTTTATAGCAGAAAGGTGATTAGCAAGCTTATTATTTATGGATTTTCCATCTGCGTGTGCAAAGCTATCAGGACAAAAAGGCCACTGTTTGGGGATGGTAAGCTATCTTACACTTGTGACTGAAGTTGGAAATCACAGACTTTGTGCCTTAATAAGTGGCCTCAGCTTATTTTGTTAACACTAAAGCTTATATCAGTTGCATCTGCCTAAAGTAAAAATTTCTCAAGAATGCTGCCATGAGCAGCAACACCTTCAAGTCACCCAGACTAAATGTGTGGTGAGGGAGTCCCAGATCAGGTCTGCTCAGCTTCTTGATAAGTATCCTTGACAATCTGTCTACATCGACAACTGCTCTGAACTGCACAGTGATGGTGCTATGTCCTCCAAGGTGGGCCATAATTAAAGGTTTCTCCTTATTCTCTATGTCCCATTTTCTTTGTTTTCCTTCATTGCTTTGGGCTCACTGTAGACTGAGGGGAGCTCAAAGCTGGGCAGATATGAGCTTTGTGTAGAAACATCTAGATTTTGAAATCTGCTCCCTTAAAGAAAGCTATTCACTGGTGACTGCCTTCTTAGTGATGGATGATTCATACCAAATGATAGCTGATGAACTGGATGGTTGTCATTAGTAAATATGGACTGCAGTTTAATGGCAGGAAAAATATCTCGAAAGCTACTATCTGATGGAAGTAGAGATTAATCTGTTTTGGAGCCCCTCCCCCAAAGTGGCTCAAGACACATGTAATCATCATACTGGTACTGGCTGATAGTGAGGATGCATTTTTCACCTCCAGCTGTCTTTCCAAGTTGTGACAAGTGAGTGTGAAATGCTACCAAATCAAATGGTGTCTTTCACTCTGTGCTGATGCAAATGACTTCCTGAGGTGCATGGAAATGAGTTCCCATTCACTAAAAATAAAGCCACCTTTTTTTGAAGATCTTAAACTCCTCAAGAGGGGCATACTCGAAGCCTGAGAGGTGGAAATCTCTTGATTCCCAGCATAGGCTCAAGAAAACCAACGGATGCATGGCTCCTGCCAGTGCTACTCAAGCTGTAAGGGATTTTGCAGGACATGTCTGCTCAGAAACAGGCTTCTGGATTCTCTTCTCTTCGTGTTGCTTTTTAGCACACGACTGATTGAATTTGTGGACTTAACTGCTGAGAAAGATGATTTATTTCACATGAACCATTGAACTCTGTTTGCAAACAGCTTTGGATTGCTGCTGACCTCAATCTGAATCAGTAACTGAGAACAAAATGTTCTGGTTCCCCTTCTCACCCTAGGACCCTTGCATTCCTCTCTTCTTTGTGTAGTGTGAAGCTAGGCATAGGAGTAAGTACTTTTACAAATACTAATATTTGCACATCAAATGGCAGTGAAAACAGGACTGTATATTCCTGTGCATAGTTGGGTTTAAAGGGAAAATTATAAACTGTGTAGAAGTAGTGGCCTTAAGGCCACTGTATGTTAAAAGTGTAAATAAATGTGCTTAATATATGAAGCACATTTAATATTATATAATTTAAATTTTATATAAATATTATTTGAATATGAAAGCTCAAGGGATTTTAAATGGTTCCTTTCACAGGAGCTTCTCATACATTCTCTTGTCTGACCAGAAAAGTATATCTTTGGGGGTTTTGCAGTATTTGAGGGGGTCTCATTTGATATCAAAAATATGCTTTATTTCTATATTAGCATCAGAGCAGGATTCTGTGGAAAATTAACTGGATTTTTTGAGTGTTCTATCCATATAGAGGAACAATTTTTGGTTTTCTGAGCCCTGAAATCTGATACAGTATGTGGTGTAGGAACATGACAGAAAAATCCTGGATGCACGGAATAGGAATCAGCATGAGAAATGGATGAATTGTGTTGCCACGGGTCTCTGACTTCTTTGCTTCTATCCACTAACTCCTCTCCCATATAGAGTACTCCCATTAAAAACGATTATATAGCTGAAAGGAAAGCAAAGGAAGCTCAATCTACGGGAAAAGCCTCTGGTGTGCTTTGCCTCCTGTCTCTGAAGGGCATCCACTTTTGACCTGAGGACAAATGTTAAGCAGCCACCTAAAAAATCATTTGCTTCTGCTGGCTACTCAGCATCTGGCAGCTATGAGGGGTAGCTGGAAGGCTTTTGTTAATATCTCTTCCATGTGTTTCCTGACTGTTTTTCCAAAGCAGCTTAGTTGTATGTGATGATCTCTCATTTCCTAATGCCAGTGACTGCAAGTGTATGTCAGGGGATAATTGCACAGCCCCCATTACTTTGTCCAGCCACATCATCTGTGCTAGCTCCCTGTAATTCCTTGAGAATGACTGATGCAAAATGATGACACAGGAGGATTGCACGTTTCATAATGCATGTCAAAGAAAACAGGGTTGAGGGGGAATAGGCTACCCTGCTATTTAAACAACTCTTTGCTCTTAAATAGGGAGTTTGCACATGGCTGTGATCAGACTAGGCATTTTTATAAAGCTGAATAGAAGTCCGGTTTGTAAGAAGGCTAGGTATACCTCTTATCTTCAATTTAGCAACTGTGGGTAATGTTGAAAATTACTGGATGGATCAAAAGTGACTTATCCCTGGATTCCTGTCACAGTGTACAGTTGCTTCTGAAGTCCCTGCTGTTGTATCTTAACATCTACTCTTCCCTGAGAATGAGAGGTTAAAACTAGTGGAATTACGTCTAGCTTCACTCCTAACCCACTTCCATTTGCTATGCAGACAGGATTTTGACTGTGTCTCAGGCACAGAGAAATCAGGTCAGTGATTTGACTTCTGGGTCTACATAGCACCTGCTTTGTGGAAGAGCTTGTGAGCAGAACTGTAATAACATAGTTCTGGCTAGAGCTGAGACACAAACAGCAAAGTCACATCAGTGCAGCCACTTTGGAGTGTGAAATGTAATTACTTTTGCCCTTTTAAAATGAGGACATTTTGCCTTCTGACTTCCCTTGAACTGTCTTTGCTCAAAGCCTGAAAAAAAAAAAAAAAAAGTATCACAGTTCACAAGGGCTTTAGGAGACAAGAGAGGAAAAAAAAAAAAAAAACAAACCAATGAAGATAAAGCCTGTTCTCAGAATAGTCTTGTGATAACACTGCTGGGAGGGATTCTCTTCGGACCAGAGTACTGGCTATTGATGAAGAATGAAGAGAAAAATAGATGAAGGGTCACTGTTGCACCTGGTCTTCCTTTTAGCTTATCTGTTGCTCTCCCACGTGTCACAGCTTTGTGTTTGGGATATGGAACTTGTTCATCCTGTCTGGGGAGGAATCTATCATCCTTTTTAAATGCTTCATTTCCTGATAATGAAGGCAGGTTCAAACACCAAATGGAACAAAGACATTTAACCAAAGACATTAAGCCACTGTGACAAATTTCTTCCAGAAGCCTGAAAAACTAATGGTAAAACTGGATTGGCTTCTCAGTCAAAATTTCACAAAATTTCAGGTGAAGGGAGAGGTTTGGCAGAAGAAACTGAAGAGTGGGTCAAGTATTCATGACTTGTATCAGTAAATTCTCTTTTGTACAAATAAATCAGTATCAAACACCGATAATTGACCTAATAATAGTTTTACAGGATTTGCAATGCATCTTTTTCAATTATCTGCCCACGCCTTTTTTTTTCTAAGTTGAAATACATCAGATACACCCTACTCCTTCACTGGATGGATTCACTCCTCCTTAATGGACTTCAGTGCTGAAAAACTTTAGTTGGAGACATTCTCTGCATAGGGAAGAAAGTAACTTGGCCAAGTCTCTGCTAGCTGAATACTTGGCGAGAAATGAATTAGCTGCTGACTGCATGAACTTTGCTTACTATGGAAGTACCTCCTCCTCAGTGTTTTCTCCTAGCTTCTAGTAGAAGTTGCCCAACTTCAAAACTGGGTTTTGAATTTCTTTCAGTGTATAAGCAAAGTCTTTGTTCCGCTGCCTATGAAATTACATCTGAGCTGTACATGCTATTTTTCACCTCAGTTTCACAATTTATGGACCTTAACGGCATGAAAATACTTTGTTCAACCTTGACTAGCATGGCTGTCCCTTTTGACCTTCTCACAGTCTCTGTATGACAAACGTTGCTGCATTTGTTAGTTCCAAGTGGGCAGCATTAACTTCCACCAGTTGAGTCCGTGGTCACAGAGATTCTGTATTTTATTACCCTCTGCATGGTAGACATCACATGTGAAACCTTGGCAGGGGGACAAGGCCACTTGTCCTCCAATGTACTACACAGAATCATAGAACACATTGAGTTCAAATGACCATTTTGGGGAGGTAAATGACTTTATAAGCATGTCTTTGGAGGTGTCTGGCTGCAAGGAGAGGGCATATGTGCCCTTTAGAGGGGCAAGAGGAAAAAGGAAGGCCTTTAGTCTCCCCTGTTGTCTTTTGTAGTTCTAGGTAAGTCATCATATTGTAATCCCAGGGAAGAGTGTATGTTATATTCTGAACTAGGAAATTAGAAAATCATGCAGTCATTGATGGTCTTACTTTTGTAGCAGCAGTAAGACTTTGGTAAGATTATCCTACTGACAGCAGATCCCTTGTTTAAGACAGTACTACTTTCCATGTTCTCAGTACAGATGTATAGCTTGCTAACTCTGTGAGATAGTGGTGTACCAGATAGTCAGAAAGAAGAAAACTTCATGACTCAAAGATGAATTAAAAAAACCCCAGAAGTGTTTATTATGTGTCTATATATATATAAAGTATACATATCCCTGTATGGTGATCTTCA
>JAAGNO010017039.1:0-11079 GCA_033439905.1 Ceryle rudis
CTCCTCTCCTCTCCTCTCCTCTCCTCTCCTCTCCTTCCCCCCCCCCCCCCCCCTCTTACACTTAAGAGTGTAAGATCACTCTTCTAGTATGATGCCCAGTATATGTCAGGTACTTCCCCACAGTCCAATGAATTGAGTTCAATATGAGCAAAGCAGCATTTCCATAGACAGTCCAGCTCATTATACATTTTCTGAAGAAGAAAATTTAAGCTTCCTTTAAAGCCATAATGACAGAGGTGTGCTTTTTGTCATCTTTAGCTGCCAGTTATTGAAGAAGGGGTGTGGAAGATGAAAGTGACTAGACAGAGTTACTGACCAAAACTCAGATTATCTCAGTTTTTTATAATTCTTCGAGAGCTAATTAGCATTGTTTTTATCCACACATGCTTTTTTGGTATACTTATTTATGTTTAAACTGTTTTGTGGTTGCATTTAAAATGTATCGTAAAATAAACACACACCTTTGAATTGATTAGTGCATTTACAAGGATTTTAATTGTATTTTGTAATTTATTTTTCCTTAACAGCAAAAAGTGTATTTTATTGTTTAGATTATGTGCTCGTATGTATACTTTGCTCTTCATCATTATTACTGCTCATGATCTTAAGTTTTTGTTTTAAAAAAACTGAACTCAGCTGACAAAAACGTAAGTAAGTTTCCACTCCACCAGCTTCTGTTACTATTTAAAACTCTTGAAGTTACTTTTTTGTTTTTATTTCAGCTGAAAAGGTAGGTTACTTGACCATTCTCATATGAAAATGCATCTTTCTTTGTAGTACTTGACTAAAACTTTTCCTTCATAACATTTGTAAGTACATGTGGTATGTGTATTTCTCACACAGCTGACTAGTTTTCTTCTCAGAGGTTTTTGACCTGTTTATATGATCTAAACTTCATACACATAACAAGAAAATGTGTATATTAAAATACTTGAATATATAGAAGTTATTTCCTGAAATGACCAGTATCTAGGCATTTTTTTTTCAGCAACATTTTTTTTTAAGTGTTTGATTTTAATGCTGAAGTTGGTTTTCTTCTAGCAAAGCAAAGCGGTGAGTACTAATGCAGGCATGTCTAGGTTATGCCAATATGATTTACATTTTTTCCTGTCAAAACTAATGAAGTAAACATTGGCTGTATGTCTAAAAATGAAACTTGTTCCTATTTAAATGTAAGACAAAAAAATAAAGATAGTTTCTTAAAACTTGCCAGTTCTCCCCCTTTTCTACAGTCTTAGATGAATAATGGAAGCTGTTATTTTAAGAGTTGCTGAACAGTTTTGATATCTTCAGACAGCAAGGAAATTTAAAGCATGTTACTTGAAATGCTACCTAAACGTTGCAGCTACATTTATGTTTGCTTAGTTAACACTTTAATATACCTAATGATAACAACAGAGTGAAGGGACTTCAATGCACATGTTTGTGACTAACCTGCTCACAGTCTCCATGGATTAAAATCTATGCTGTCTGTGCCACCTACAAGAAAAGCCATTACAGATACTGTAACATATGCAATAAATGTGTGTTTAATTTTTACAAGTAGGTATCTAGAAAAGACAGAAATATAGTGAGTTCTTCAGTCACAACCTTTTGTTCAGTAGAGATGGTTGTTCCTAGCATTTGATACAAAAATTAAAAAAAAGGCATATTTATTTGAGAACGATGTTAATAGTCAAAATCAGTTGCTTAGACTTCATTAAGATTCCTAGCACTTTGCTTCATAAGCAGATGTTTTCATTTGTGGTCTTACAGATCTGCAGAACTGCAAGTAAAGATCTTGTTTCAAGATTGTGTTTTCTTTTTATTCAAACAAAAGTTTTCCTCAGAACTTATTCTTTAGACTTGGAATTTTAATAGCTGGGTACTTAAGCATAAACCCCCTAAAAAACATCCTCCTGTGCCCCACCACCAGTGAGCCAGTCTGTGCCATCAAGACAGAGCTGTCCGAGGGCCACCCCACAGCATGGAAGAGGACAGCCATGAGAGGGCCAGTGGGGTTCACTGGAGAGGCTGAGAGGGCAAGACTTGAGGCTGGACATGGCTGCTGGAAGTTCTCCGCCACAATCCCAGCTCCTGGCAGAGCCACATTCAAAGCTGCATTTGCTGGATAGAACTCCTGTTTTGTCATTCCTTTGGGGAATGGAGACAAGCTCCTGCTGAGAAGTGCCACCAACACTTGAAGGTACCCACAGCTGTCAGTCCTTTTCATCTGGATGGCAGTCACAAAGCTGACTCGGTGGCCTGTCAAGACCATGTGAATGCGTTCTTGGTGCTTGAGGAGCACTCATCAGGGCCATTGCTTGGAAAGCTGAGTGCAGGCATGCAGATGATTGTGTTTGTTTCAGAGCCCGGTTAAGGACTTTCACCAGGACAGTGTAAAAGTTAAAACAGATAAGTTTGATTTGTTAAAGTGACAGATTAGTTCAGAATTGGTGTAGATAAATACATTAACTGCAGAAGGATAATTGAGCTTGAGTTAAAAATTCCTGAGTAACATCTGACATTGTCAGAGGCACAGGCCTGAGTTACAGCACTAATAGATAATAGAAATAATAAGTACACTGTATATTGAAGGCACAGCTACACCTCACCAAGAAGGTGTGTTGGGTGGAGGAAGAGTAGCACAGCCCATCGACCATCTCTTCTAGAACATCCCAGTCTTCTCCCCACCAAGAAATGTACTCCCTTCTGTGATTTTTAAATCCTAATTCCATCTCTCCCTGCCTTTTTAGGTGATGTTTAGCGTGATTTGGGTGGAGAGTTGAGTAACACAGTCATGTATGTTCAGCATGTACTCTGTTAGACTCATTATCATACTTAAGGGTATAGACTTTAATACTAATTTTGCCATTAATTAGGCAAAGGTCTTTGCTTCGTCACTGTGGCCTTCAAGATTTATGTAAGACCTGTTTGCTTTTGTTGTTTTAGCTGAAACAGGACAGTTTTATCTTCACAAGACTCCCTCCTTCAGATATTTGGCATGCCAGTTTAGTGGATCTCCACCTGCAGATGTAGCACAAGAATCTCACGGGCACCTTTCTCCCAAAGCACACTAAATGAGCCAGCAATCTAGCTCATGGGAAGCTAGTCTATTATCCCACACACCTTTCAAATGCTCGTACACTAACGCCTGCTGTGTAAGGAATAACCGAGAGGAACTGGAATCTTTGGCTCAGTCCCAGAGTTATGACAATGTTGGGCTAAGTGGGATGCAGTGGGAAAAGTCCTGTGACTGGAGTGCTATGACGGATGGTTACAGGCTCTTCAGGAGAGACAGGTAGGGCAGGTGAGGTGGAGGGGAAGTGCTGTGTGTAAGGGAGGGTTTGGACTGTACAGTGCTTGCGGTTGGGGGTGGCTTGTTGTACAAAGCCACATTAAATCTGCCTTTGAACTCTTCTAATGATGGTACACCTGCAGTTTCGCTGGGCAACCTGTTTCAGGGTCTCAGCATCCCCATGTAAAAAAAAGGCATTCAGTACACTCAATCTAAATCTACCATCCATCTTTCAGTTTAAAACTGATGTTCCTTTTTCTGTCACTACAGGCCTTGGTAGAAAGTCTCTCTTCATCTTTCTTCTAAGCCTAATTGATGTAATAATGCAAGGCCACAATAGAGTGTCTCCAGAGTCTTCTCTTTTCCAAGCTCAACAACTCCAGCTCTCTCAGCCTCTCATCACAGCAGAGGTGTTCCAGCCCTCTGATTGTTTTTGTGGCCCTCCACTGAATCCACTCCATTAGGTCCCTATCTTCCTTGTGGTGGGAGCCCCATAGCTGGATGCAGTTCTCCAGGTGAGATATTGCAAAAGCAGAGTAGAGGAGAATCACCTCTCTTGACCTGTTGGTCATCCTTCTGTTGATGCAGCCCAGGATGTGACTGGCTTTCTGGGGTGCAAGTGCATGTTTCCAGCTCATGTCCACTTTGTCATCCAACGTTATCCCCAAGTCCTTCTCCTTCTCTGCTCTGTATGTCCTCATCCCTAGTCTGTACTGATAGTGGAGATTGCCCTGACCCAGATGCAGGACGTTGAACTTGTCCTTGCTGAACTTCATGAAGTTTACACAGACCTCCTCCAATAGGCTGTCAAGGTCCTGAAGCACACTGAAGGTCACTTTTTGACACAGGTGCAAAGGGAGCTGAGTAGGAAAGGTGCCCCTGTAGATCTGTTGTTTGTAAATAGAGATGGTCTTGTGGATGAAGCGATGATTGGTGGCTGCCTTGGCCATAGTCATGATGAAATTGTTGAGTTTAAAATCTTTGGCAATATTAGAAAACCTAGTGGCAGAGATGCCACCCAGGATTTTGGAAGAGGAGCCAGATTGGACAGGGCTTTGAGAAACTTGATCTAGTGAAAGATGTCCTTGCTCCTGACAAGTGACTTAAACTGTGTGTACTTAAACATCCCTTTCAACCCAAATCTATGTTTCTATGAAAGTTAGGGATAAAACTTCTATTTCACAGCAGATGGTAGTTCAGAGTCTGTGCTGCTGGAAAATTCCAATCTGAATTCTAGGGAATTTTTATTTGTGTTAAAACTAATTTTGGATATCATGTTTTCATTTATCTACTAGTTATTCTTTTAGGAGCTATGTGTATATCTTATATTTATTGGCTTGATGCTTTTCTCTTTTGTGTCTTCTGTTGCTTTTGTTGACCTTTTAAAAATATATGCTATAACTTTGAAACAATTGCAGTAGCTATTGAGAAAGACTATTTTGACATAAAAATGACAAGTTAGATTTCATAGTTTCTAACATCATATTGTTTTATAAAGCAATTACCAACTGCTTTTTAGAAAACAGCTGCCAATTTTGAGGAAACTGGCAATATGCGGCATAGTTCCTTTTAGCAGATGTATTAACACGGGGAAATTTTCTGTATAGATCATAGAATCATTAGGGTTGGAAAGGACCTCTAGGATCATCAAGTCCAACCTTCAGCCTAACATCTATCTATCCATTAGACCACAGCCTCAAGTACTATGTCCACTTGTTTTTTAAACACCTCCAGGAATGATGACTTCACTGCCTCCCTGGGCAGCCTATTCCAGTGCCCCACCACTCCCTCAGTGAAGAATTTCTTCCTAATATCCAATCTAAACCTCCTCTGACACAATTTGAGGCCATTTCCTCTTGCAATTCAAAGCTTTTTCTTTAGTTTTACGGAGGCTGGATTTACACTGGGTGTCATCGTGACTACAAGGCACTCATCTGTGGAATTTTTTTGTCAGTGCTTACAAATCTGATGTGTTACAGGGACAATACAGAGTTAACAGGTCACAGTTGGCTTGCTTTGTGGATAGGTGTAAGAAATAAAAAGCTTGAATTTCCAAAAAGATAAATGCAACAATTGATACTAAGTCTTACTATAAATGCCAACTTTGCTGAGAGGACCACTGTATATACAATATTCTTTAAAAATAGCTTTACAATAATATATATCCAAGTAGTATGAATACTTTTAAATAGGTAACTATGGAGACCAATATTAGGCTTATCTGACTTGATTTAAAACAATTCCAAGAAAAGATAATACTAAAAATGTAAAATCATCATTGATAATTGTACAATTTTTTTTTTTTCCACATAGCTTAAGAAGTCCACTGCTAAAATGTGTGGCTATTTTCATTCAGTGTCACATTAAATTATTTAGGACCACATTAAAGAAGAAAAGGTGGTTTGGATTTTTTTCAGAGAAAAATATGTAGTCATTTTTGTTTTCTTCTGTTGTTACTCTGATTTGCCTCATTTATCCAATTGATCAGTCCCAAAGTTAGCCATTCCTTAGATGAAATTAATTTGATCAACGTGGAAGTGACCAATTTAATCTTTGAGCTGTTAGAGAGCAGTAGTGAATAATCAATTGAGTAATAAGTATGATGGAACTTTTTAGATTTTTTTTCCTGTTATTAGAGAAACTTAAATATTTTATTCCAACTTTTATTTACAACAACAACAACAAAAATCAAAACCAACCAACCAACCAAAAAAAAAATTGATTACACGTATTATTCTGAAGACTGTTCCCAGTCAAGACAGCATTCTGGAGAAGGGTCTCTATGAGAAAGCCATATTCTTGAATTCTTACATACCATGTGTACTTTCCATTGCATTACATACCCTACATGCACTGCACAAAATTACAGTTGACAGGCCAGTATTAACTTTAGCCTGATGAGAATGCTTAATGATGTGTGAAGATAATTTTAGTAAATTAAAAGCAATTTTTGATTTGTGATTGAAGCCAGACTTGAGAATCCATATGTGTGTATACTCATAACATAGTTATTTGAGCTTCAAAGGCAGAAACCCTGCACTAAGCTTGAGTGTGATTGTTGCATAAAACTTGTTAAGCATTCTGTGTGTAAAGGCTTATGTGGGATGCAGTAGGTTAATAGCCTACTAGACACGGAGATGTACAAAAGAAAAAAAAACTCCAATCCTTACATACATAGTTTTGAAAAACAGCACGATATTTTCTAGTGTTCCTTTGAATGATCCAGAAAATCAAGCCAGTTCAATAATATATTTTTAGAACTAATATTTAAGGCCAGCCATTTTAGAGTGATTTCTATTGATAGGTAATTTTGTGTTCTGGTGTAGATAGTTTTTTTCAGGCTTTAGACTGCAAAGATTTTTTTCATAGTATGCCTGTCATAAATGAAGTTGGATGAGTTATTGACACACTAAACGAGTATGATCCATGCAACTGTAACAGTTGATGTGGAAGCTGTTCTAAGAGTCATATGCAACTACTATACAGAAAGCATACACAATTATTTCACAGTGATACTTGATTTCATGTTGGAATTGCTATCTAGCAGGACACCCATGCAAATAACAACATATACAAATCAGTGGTCTGCATTCTTCCAGAGTCAAAACATTTTGGAGGGATTCTATAGAAGAATTATTACATTAATACCTGTGTTGAATTTGGTCCCTGCTGCAGAATTTAACATTGAGAAGAAGCATGTTGGTAGCAGCTGAACTGTTTTGTCATGTGATTGTCTAGTCCTGTCTAGTGGCACACTAACCATTCTGTAATACTGCTTTTCAATATTGAAGTCTACAATAACATACAAAACAATTTCTTTATCTTGGATGCATACTATGCTATTCAATTTAGCCTTGGTTGCCACAGTTATTATGCTAGCAGGTTTTATATGCAACTTTTGAGGGACTTAATAACACAATCTTGATTATGGGCTGCAAGTACTATGCATTCAGTAGTTTGAGCTTTATACCATCCCTACATTCTGACTTACCATAATTGTAGATTGCATGCGAGTGCAATCAGCAGTGGTGTTCTGCAACTAGCTGCAATTTGTGTATCTCCTGGCAAAATAATAGTAATAACCTCACCCCTGATCTCCATATGTTTTTTTTTAGTCAGTGTACTACAGTGTATTCAATCAACTTTACTGGATTTCTTTGGAGATAGCTGATGTGCTTTGTTTGGATTGCTCTTAGTGTTGAGGTTTTCTCTATCAAGTTCCTTATTTTCACAAATACAACATTTGCCTCAGCTTATCTCTATCCTTATCTAACTCCTTGACAGTAAGCATTTGTATAACCACCCTCACCAGATACTCACATGTTTCCCTCTCTTTCCCCAAGTTAACTGCATAGAAGGTAGTTTTCTGGTCTCTTGACAAGAGTTATTTCCCTCTGGGAAGGGAGTAGTACTGAGGTAAGGACAGGATAGAGACAGGAACTGGCCTGTCTAGGATTGCTGACATGGAACTATTAAGGGAGAGAAGGAACCCTGGACCAGAACATTTTGTACCAATTGTTCAGACACAAAACTAATATTGCTGCAAAAATTGTTTATTCATGACATTCTAGGGGTTTTTTTTTGTTTGTCTGATTGGCTTGGTTTTTTGGTTTTGGCCTTGGTTGGGGTTTGGGTTTGGTTTTTGGTTTTGGTCTTGGTTGGTTGGTTTGTTTAGGTGTTTTTGTTTGGTTGGTTTTGTTGTTGGTTTTATTGTTGTTGTTTTGCTTTGTTTGTTTGGGGTTTTTTTTATGTTGTTGTTGTTGGTTTTGCTTGGTTGATTGGTTTGTTATACTTTGGTTTTGGGGTTTTGTTTTATTTTCCCCAGAATTCCTGACAGGTGTGCTGAAGTACTTTATTTCAGCTGTGCTGCAATGCTGCCACATAGAGTGGATATTTGAAAGTTATTATATATGTTGTGTGACTGAAATAATTAGTTATTTTCAAATAAAATATGCTTTATCAGGAACTGTAACCTGTAATGTAGTAAGTGCTTCAGAAAATACTCCATTTTGTAGATAAAATGCTTTGCTTAAAAAACCCAGGCAACACACACACATACTAACTAGTCTAGAAAAAAGACTGTAAATTTGTTTTTTTAAGAACTATCTCATAAATATTGTATGTCTTACAACTTGTTGAAATGATATTGTTTTAAATTGTACATTAGAGCATTTTCTGTGAGCCTGGAAGCATACTTACAGCGCACAGATCATGATATTGGCATCTTTCTAAATACATTTATCTGCTTAAAGAAAAAGCACCTGGTGTTTTTAACTAGAAAAATGCGTTCAAAATTTCAGTAGATGTGTTTTCCTGATAGCAATATCTATTATTCTGAGCCTTCCAATAACTTTGGAATTGTGATGTACAAATGTGTAATGCACATTAGCTTTAGCTACTGTGTACTGATGACCAGCTAGGAGTTGAGGCACTAGTGTGCAAATAAAACTGAATTAGAAATCGACCCCATCTTTTGTCATGGAGCTAGTCTGGTGCAGTTATCCTTATTGACACAGGCAGACCTGAGTCTCATTGTTCAGTTGTTCGGTGGTTTTTTCAGCTGTATTGCTCAGTAAGTTTTGAATCTGTGTATTTGGTATTTTATCCTGTGAGAAACTATATGTCTGACTTAAAAAGAGAAAAGGCAATTGTGGAAAACCCCCCAATTTTGGCAAACACTTTTATAGGCTATTATAACAAGCAATTTAAAATATGTGGAAGAATTGAAAAAAATAAAAAATTACATTTTATGTGAAGCTGATATGACCTTCATTGTCTGACATAGCAGGAAATGCTATTTCTGTAGTAACTATACTACATTTCCAGCCCAGTAGTTGTTAAGTAGAAAGCTTGAATAAATATAGATAGAAATTGTTAGGTCGCATTTCAATGAGAGTTCATGTTAAGCAGTAATATAAAAGTAAGAGCTTACAATGAAATGAAATTTGTAATATAAAGATCAAAGCTGCCTATAAGGGTCTTTTAAGGGAGCAGTTGTATTGAAAAGATTCCAATTTTATTTTAATAGATGATAACATAGTACAACAATATTAGGGGTTTTCTGCTGGATAAAATGTGATACAAATTAGGACCTAATTCAGAAAAAAACCTGCATCTACTTCCATGTGGATGATCTTACCATGCAACAAACCCAAAATCTTTCTTTTTAAACATGAATGCTGCTCTTAGATCAAAACAAAATAAAGCAAAAGCATAGATATATGGCCAGGTGTTGTAATTTTTAGCTTTAGAATGCTCATGGACTGAACTTTTATGTTTGCTGATGTGTTTTAGTGATTTAAATTCAAACATTCCCCATTAGCCTAAGTAAAAAACACGTTTATGGTCTTCACTGATGCTGTGCTTACTTGTACCTTACCTTCAGCAAGTGTACTATTGTGAAACAACTGCTACATGGCAGTGAGACATCACAACATATGAAAAAAGGTGCAGAACTAAAGGTGCAAGATCAGTTTGCATAGAAATTCAGCAGGTCACTTCTAGTCATGTGAAGATGCAAGGCTGTGTGACTAAACAGCTGTGAAGGTTTAATGAAGTATATTTAAAATGGCTTATCAGAAACCACAAGCAGTGTCATCATAGACAGGTGATTATAAGGATATTTCTAATGATTTTTGTGACTTTTTTCAAATAGAGTTTTTCAAAATATGCTTAATTCAAATCAAGAGTGAAAACAGATGAGGTTTTGAAAGTCACAGTAGAAGAACAGCCATGTTTCAGCAGACAGAATGTATTTTTATTACACTAGTCTGTCACCATCAGTGATCACTATCAGATACCTAAGAAAGCATATGAGTAAATTAAAGCTGATAGTAATACTTTTCCCAGAACTCACCTCTTTCAGCATTGCACAGTTAGGAACTTTCTCAGTCAAAAGCAGTGTTTATCAGTTTAATAACCTCAGTGAATTTTACTTTTTTTCTTTCATTGAGTTGCCTAGTTGCTTTCTGAACTAGAACTTCTACATGTATCCAGAGTATCTTTCACACCAGCTTCACCATATTTGATAATGGGTTAACTGTTGTGTACCTCTTTTAGACACTAGATTATTGGAAAAATCTTGCTGTTAAACTTCCTAGATTGGTTCAGCAGAGTTTGTACAAAACAGTCTTTGTTTGTTTGTTTGTTTTTGTTTTTAATTTCTGAAAATACGCATTTGTTTTATTGTATGAAACAACTTGTAATTTTGTTCAATAATTGTAGAACTTCAGAGGCTGGAACTCTTGGCATGCAAGATCACAAAATGATACAACTTGACTGGGATACTTTTTTTTTTCCCTGAAAACATCAACTGTGCTTATCAGAGAGGTTCAGTTCCCGCACAGTAACAGTGAAAGCTCTAAGGTGCAATAGTGTACTGATGTTACTAGGGTTTTGGAAACTTGCCTTAGACCAGCACTGAACAACTTTATCAATGACTGATCACAGGGCTAGAGGCTGATTTCACAGAGCTCGGCATCCTTGGCTAGCCAGGGAGGTCCCAGTTGACAAGAAGTTAGCAAATGTGACACCCATCTACAAGAAGGGATGGAAGGAGGATATGGGGAACTACAGGCCTGTCAGCCTGACCTCAGCACCAGGGAAAGATATGGAGCAGATCACACTGAGTGCCATCATGCAGCACATAGAGGACAACCAGGTGATAAGGTGCAGTCAGCCTGGGTTTATGAAAGGCAGGTCCTGATTGACTAATCTGATCTCCTTCTATGATAAGGTGACCTGCTCAGTGGATGAGGGAAAGGCTGTGAATGTTGCCTACCTGGACTTTAGTAAAGGCTTGC
>JAAGNO010017039.1:20192-32883 GCA_033439905.1 Ceryle rudis
TTTTGTTTTTGTTTTTTTAAATGATGATTACTATATACTTTTTTAGTAGAGAAAGAAGTAAACTTGTTTTTCTCCTTAAAGCTTTGGCTAACATGTAACACCCTTAGAATATTCCAGTTTAGATGGTGTTAATCAGTCAGTGTCCTCTGTGCCATATTTCTTGAGAAACATGCCATTCTCTCATGCTGTTTCTCCCCTCTTACCTTTAGTATATATTACTTTTTTCTTTTATTATGCTAAAAGACTTTTTCTTATAAGTCTGTCACTGACTTTTCTTCCAGACATCGTCACTAGTGTGAAACTAGGAGAATGTCTTAAAGTCACATGAACACATATTTTTTCCTTGCTTGAAAATGTTAACACATACCTCTAAGTAGCAGCAGTTCAATGAATATTTACCAGTGAATGTTTAGCCTGTGCAGGTACTGCTAGGAAATTTGATTAAATTTGTGATTATAGTTGGATTATATATGAGAATTAAGGAATAGTAAAGTATATTTTGATGCAGTTAGGATAGGTATGTAATGCATTCCAAAGATCTGTTGACTCCTAGTTAACTCCTGATTTTAAACTTTTTTAGTTTATGCGAGTCTTTATTGTACATGTTCAAAACTCCTGCTGAATAGCTTGCCACATTTCAAAGATCTTTTAGAAAAACCTATAGAAAAAGAGCTGAAAAACCTGGCTACAACTGTTCTACATTGTGTTTTCAAATCTGGTTTAGGTTAAGAACAGTTACTATCTGATGGACTTCAGTGTCATTAATGCTTTGAAACTGGTTTATAACTGACAGGGATCTACATGACATAAACCATTATCAAGACTGTCACATTCATTGGCATTCTCAGAAGACACAATGTTTAAGATCAATATAGTGATTAAACAAGGTTAAAATGATTGATGAGGATTCAGAGGATAAATCAGATGTCAGCCTGAATGGGAGGATGATGCCCACCAAACTTAGATATTTTTAGAATAATACCACCCAGAAGCAGCAGACATTGCAAGCAAATTCCCATATGAGAGCCATTTCTGATTATTTTTATGTCTTATGGATAAGAAAAGAACATCTGGAGTAAGAAGAATTTCAGTACTAATTCATCCACTAGTAGAAATTCCATGGAATTAGGTCAAACAAGAAAGGCTGATCCCCAGTTGTGCATGTTCTTGGCTTCTATCCCTTGTGTTTTGATTTTTTATATGCTTTTAGGTCAAGTATTATCTGCAATATATCAGACCTGGTGGTAAAATAAATATCACATGTGTCTATTCACCTCTACAGACATAAGAGATGACTTTGGGAGGTGCAGCTTCTTGGTATCACTCACGGTCACAGATAAACATCATGGAATGTAAATAATGCACAATATGGTAACTGTATGTTGTTGCATGATTAGATAGCCATGCGGGTAAACGTTACGCAGTAATTTTCCCAAGTATTATCATGCTCTTACAAGTATTGCCATCCCATTTTATAGATAGGAAACCAAAGCTGTTAGACATTAAATCTCTCTGTAATTCTCTGGTGTAGGCAACACTTCGTGTATATGCCTCTTGAATTTAAAGCTTCAGCCAGCAGCTCTGCTTCCACTTATGTTACAGGATAATGTGTGGTTCAGTGGCACTCTTATCACACATTAACAGCTAGAATGGCTTTTTGTAAATGTACTGTAAAAATGCTTCTTTGGAAGAAACAGTGTGTGGGGTTTATTTATTTATTTATTTATTTATTAAGGTCTTATGAGAGCCACACTACTTCAAATCCCTGATTAAGCTATTGATTAATTAATGACAGTGTCACTCCCATTATTCCTGACTGCTTATGAGTGGGTTAGTCATTCCCATCATTATACCTTGAATAAGGCATAGTTAGTAATGAGTTAATATTTTTTAGATTTGTTTTGTTTTTAACTGGCTCTTCCAATTTGTGAAAATGTAGAATTTGTTTCCATGGTAACTCTTCGACTTCAAGGCTTGTGGGAAAAAGGCTGGTATGTGTATGATTTAGATTATAGTTGCTGAGTTTTATTGTGTTTAAACTGTGGTTAAGTTGGAGCAGTTCAGAGCAGTAAGATTTGGAAGGTCTGGCTGAAATATTTTACTAACATATTTATTATGCTGAGGTACAAATAATTTAAATGAAAATTTGACTCAGACCAGGTATTTTTTTAATGAAGTGAACTTATTATGCAATAGCTGCATCCTTGGGCTGGAGTGGTATTTGCATGTTGCTATTTCAGCAGAAACACTTTATTTTGCGAAAATTGAACTTTTTATGGGCAAATGCTGAACTTGAAGACCTAATTAAATTCCTCATATTTGTTGTTGGTACTTTTATATATGAGGTGTTTATTTCTTTATTTCTAATTCAATTGCACAAATTACCAGAAAATCCCGAGTATTCTTACACCATTTCACCTCAGGGTGCTAGTAGTCAAAAGGAAGCTCTTGAAATCTGAAGATAGTTTTGCAGCTTTAACCTCCACAGTACAAAATCCAAACATGAAAATGTTTTTGATTTAATTTCAAACTGTGGTCTGTATCTAATGTGAGTATGGTTACTTTCTTATTAAACTTGATTTTCTTTTCATGTAGGCATTGTTAATACAAGAAACACTAATCGCCTTCAAGGTCATGTGTGTACAGCTGGTCTTCAAGGCAGGCTTCTGTTCATCCTGGGAAATAAACATCTTACGTCTCTATTTTTTCTCATTAAAATAAAATAAGTAAATGCTAGCAATTTTGACAGCTGACAGGAATCTAGAGTCTGAAAAGTTAAGAATGGTATATATTGATTATTGGTTATTTATAATATCCTTCAGTGTAAGAGATTTTATCTGACCATGCAACAAGTTTGCACCCAGACACTTCATCTGAACTGTCATAGTGAAATAAATGTTTATTTCTCTGTAGCTTAATTTTCTTTGGCTAGGCTAATTTTTAATGGTTTTCTTTAGCTTTTGTAATAAAAACCTTGCATTTAAATGCATCTGTTCATGATATGGAAAACATTTATTGTTCATAAGACTGAAGCCCTTATGAAGACTACAGAAAGATCTTAGAAGAGAAATCATTCTGCAGAGGAGGATTTGTCAATACCTGAAGCTGATGAATTTGTATCATTCAATTTTACTTCTCAAATTATTATATCTCTCTCCATAGAAACTTTTCTTTTCTTTTCTTTCCTTTTTTTTTTTTTTTTTGTGTGGATGTGAGTACATGTTTGTAGCTACAGAGCGGATACCAAATCAGTCCACTTGCTACTGACATGTACAAGATTAGGACAACTACTTAGATGGGACTAACTGTGCCTAATTATATGCTACAGTAGGTTGACCATCGCTAGACACCAGTGTCCACCAAGTCACTTTATCACACTCTCTCCTCAACTGGACAGGGGACAGAAAATATAACAAAAGGCTTATGGGTCAAGATAAGGACAGACTGAGATCACTCAGCAATTACTGTCATGGGCAGAACAAACTCAACTAGAGAAATTAGTTTAATTTTTTTTTTTTCCGGTCAAAATCAGAGTAGGATAATGAGAAACAAAACAAAATAATAAAACACTTTCTCCCACCCCCCATCTTCCTCCTAGGCAAAACTTCACACCAGACTTCTCTAACTCCTTCCACATCAGTGTCAAAGGGTGATGGGCAACAGGGGTTAAGTTCATCACGTATTTTTTCTGCTGTTCCTTCTTCCGCAGAGGGAGGAGCTTCCTTGCTCCAGCATGGGGTCCCTCCCATGTGAGACAGTCCTTCATGAACTTCTCCAACAAGAGTCTTTCCCACAAACTGCAGTTCTTCATGAACTGTTCCACTGTGAGCCCTTTCCATGGGGGGTGCAAGACTGCTCCAGTATGGGTCCTCCACAGGCTCACAAGTCCTGCCAGCAAACCTGCTTTAGTGTCGGGTCCTCTCTTTATGGGGTCACAGGTATTGTCAGGAGCCTGATCCAGTGGGAGCTCTCCATGGGGTAACAGTCTCCTTTGGGCATTCACCTGCTCTGGTGTGGGGTCTTCTACCCTGGGCTTCAGGTGTGTATCTGCTCCTCTGTTAACCTTCATGGACTGCAGGTGGACAGTCTGTCTCTATAGGCTGCAGGGGAATCTTTGCTGTGGTGCACGCAGCACCTCCTCCCCCTCCTTATTCACTGACCTTGGTGTCTGCAGAGAAGTTTCACTCCCATATTCTCGCTCCTTTCTCCCTGCGACACCACCAGTGGGTGGCTCAGCCTTGGCCAGCAACAGATAATATGTCTTGGAGCTGGCAGGCATTGGCTCTGTTGGATATTGGGGAAGCTTCTAGCAGATTCTCACAGAAGCCACTCTTGTAGCCCTGCTACAAAAACCTTGCCATGTGAACCCAATACACATGTGCTTTGAATTGTAATGCTTCTTTTCTCAGCTCTGCCAGTTTAGAGAAGGATTAAATAGAGACACATTTGTCACATCTTTCTTTTGATCATTTTCTTATTGGTAATGCTCTGCTTCCTTTCTGGCTTAAATGCACGATACATATCTGTTAACGTTCTTCAGATAGTGCTACGCTTGAGACTTTCTTCTGCAAAATATGTTCTTTATATATATCAAATATGTCAAGAACACCTGAATATGTAGTACTATATGCATATTTTGAAACCTAAAAAAATAAACTGAATGCTATTATGCAAACTGGTGGATTTTTTGGTTGCTTTTGTGCACATAATGCAGGTGGATCATGTTCCTTGTGTATCTCTATGCAGTAATAGTGTTGTTGCTGCTCCTAAGTAAATTTATAAGTAGAATATCTGATTTTGAATTAACAGGTGGGACAAATGAAATTAATAACTTCACCCCTTCAAGTAATGGTAGCAAAAGTTGTATCTTAAGAGTTGGTGCCAGTCTAGGTGCTTTGAACACTCTAATAAACTGAGGAACCAAGAACAGGTGAGAAAAAAAGCTATTATGCATACTTCTCCATCATATCATTATATACATGAGTGACTGTTAAAAGACCTAGGAGGTAGAAGGAAGCCGTCTCTTTGTCAGTTCCCTTCATGTCCTCCAAAAACCGGTCAGTTACAAGTACATTTGAAAGAAAGTTAGATTTCTCAAATATAATGATATTCTTTCAAGATTCATGAAAATTGATGAAAAGAGAGCAGTAGCAGGAACAACAGGCAGAGCTCAAACATTAGGCCTTCATTTGCCACCACCCTCAGTAAACACATGCTCCCTACTACAGGAGATAAAACATATGGGTTGTTGGTAAAAAAAGATCAAAGAAAACTTTAGGAAACAAAGTATCAAAACTCAAGAGTCTTCACAAGGCTACTTGTTATTTTTCATCTTAAGCTTAATCAATGGTGATTTAAAAGTACTCTCCTTGCACAAAAGAAAAATGTCCCCCTGCATTTGATCCACAATTTGGAGTCTTAAGGTTGTAAAGTTACCAAGAAAAACTTTGTAGTTTCTATTTTGCATATACATTTAATGTGTTTGCATCTATAACTTCAGTAAGAAGCCATGTCTTGTTCTGTAACATTTCAATTTAGTTGAAAAAAAAAAATGTGGTCTACTCTGAAGAGCATGTGCTTTTTTGCTAAGGGTGGTGAGACATTGGTCCAGGTTTCCCAGAGAAGTGGTCGATGCCCCATCCCTGGAAACATTCCAGGTCAGGTTGGACAGGTCTCTGAACAACCTCATGTAGTGGAAGGTGCCCCTGTTCAGTGCAGAAGGGTTGGACTAGATGACCTTGAAAGGTCCCTTCCAACCCAAACCATTCCATGATTTGTATTTTAATGTCTTCTGGCATCCTACCTGATACACTGATATGCACATCTACAAAAAATTTCCCACAGATAATTCTCACATTGTTAGAGACAAAAGCTTGAATAATGGCTGTGTTCTGGTTGGACAGAATAACAGTAGAGTCAGTATTTAGGCACTCACAGGCACATATATCCTCCATCCAGAGGAAAAATCAAACTATCCATAACCGTATTTTGCTTAGCACACAGTCTTCATTTTAACCTGGATTTGAATGTTTAGATAATGGGAAGTTCTTGACTATTTTATAGTATGGTCACAGATAGTGAAGAGAAAATAAGGAAGAGATTAGATAGGGAAGTGAAATTATACATGTTGGAGTATGATGTGAAATGTGGTAAAATTTTAATCAGTCAGGAGGTTTTTTCCTGTACAAATCAGAAACATGGATGGTGTTCTTTCAACTGTTCAAATTGTTTAGACTTGAAAGCAATTATTATTGTAAATATGTGCTTTGCTGTCCTCTTTGCTCTTTGAGTAGCTTTTCTTGGTTTGTTGCTCTTATGCATCATAAACATGGTTGTTAATCATAAAGGAAGAGTAGTGAAGATAATGCACCATAATAGCATAGACAGGCGTATGTCAACATCTGCAGGTCTCTGAATCAAGTCTCTGATTTTTAAGGTCTCTCCTGAGCCAGTTCTATTTATTCTCTACCCCTCTCTTTTTTCCTCTCACCACAGGTAACATTAGCTTTTAAGGCACTACTTTTCATTTTACAGTTCAAGGAGATGAAAAATGCAGCTAAAAGAAATGAATGGCTAACTATTGTAGCGATAATGTAACTGTCAAACTTGGTTCCTCTGTGCCATTTCTGTAGTCCAGAAGCGAAAGTATACCTGCAATTAGGAAAAGGAGATTGTGACAGAGATGGCTATACAACTATGGCTAGTTACAGAGGTTTACCACTGAGTTTCACACCAGTGAGTAGTTCCTATTTTATGGTTATAAATGACACTGTTGGATAATGATTTTTGAGGTGGATAGTCATATATTAATTTTTTGAACACTTAAGGGAAAATCAGAGGCAAACATCTGTTCTGCAGGGTGGGGGTTTTGTTTTTGTTTTTTGGTTTTTTTTTTTGTGCTGAAGTTACATTTTATTGACAGATTACATTTCTGGGAAAAAGGAGGTTTCAAGATAAGTAGCTCATTCTTTCAAACTGAAAAATATGAAATGTGGTAAGAGTTCCAGGGGACCTGACTGTGAATAATCAGTAGTAGGAGCTTTGCCTGTCTATAAGACCCAGATTTGCTTCCCTGCATGAGTCTATTGGTCCTTAGGGCCTAAGAGAAGCAAATATTGACAGCAGTGCTTAAATCAGTGTGGTGCTTTTTACTGCAGGCATTTTTTTTGCTTTGCAGAGACATAATGGTTTGCTGTTGTATTGTGGGTTTTTTCTTACACATTAGATTTTCCATGTGAATAGGACTTCAAACACTCAATTGACACAGCATTCCTCCAAGAAATTATGTGAGCAAGTTGGAATCTTCTTTGAACAATTGCAAAACAAACCCACTTCTCAACAAAAACTTGCTGCCAGTAAACATCTCCATGCTATTGTTGCACAAACAGTAATGGATTAAGCTGTTTGAGTTTGTCATGTTGGTGGCAGATGGCATGAAATAAACAACCCACTGTTTTGATTCCTGCATACTTGGATTTTTTTGTTCAGATGAGCAATAGGCACAGCTTATGTTTAGGCCCCAAAATGTCTTGGAGTGTGAGTGGAAAAGGCCGCACTTGATCTGCTGAAGCGAGTATTCTGGATTCTTGTTTTTCTGTCAGAATCCACAAAACATATAATATTTGGTTCACTAACGACTGGACATTTTATGCTGGTATGTGCTGAGAGCATTCAGCATCATCTTCTATCAGAAGACTTATTTTGCTTTTCCTTTCACCTTTCCTTACTTCTCCAACCAATTAGGAAAAAAAAAAATTAACTTTTCTTCTTGTTCTTTCTAAAATAATAACCAAATCTATATATTAAAAGCTCTTTGGATCATCCTTTCTGTTCTTCTTATCTTTCTTTTACTTTATTCCAAAATCAACTCACAGGGAAATTTAACTGTACTATTATTTGACTGCAGGATGAAAAATCGGCTTCACAAAAGCCAATTCCGATTGGTGCTGATGTGTTTACCTTTTTAAAATATCTGAATGTTTTATTGCTCAAGATTATATTTGAAGTAATTTCCTTTTTTTTTAATCTTCAAAGACGGTAGGAGTTTACCTTTCTGAATGCCACTTAACTGTACGTTAAAAGAAAACCCCAAACAACAACAAAAAAAACCCACAACCAAAATAAGGAAAAAAGAAAAAAAGAAAATAAGTTTTCGTGAATATTGGAGCAAATTATACCCCAAATGACCTGCACTGGCATTACAACTATAAGCACAACTTGTCTGTCCTTAATAAATATAGGTATTTAATTCAAATACATTTATGAAAACTACCATCTGTAGGATGTTAAGTCATGACCATTTAACTATTATAATGGGAATTGATTGCCCTAGTCTTTGTAACTCAATTCCATGGTAACAGTTTGGATATTAGTGTGCTACAATAAAATTGCCATTGCTACAACTACACTGACTGAAGCCTTGATCTTAAAATGAACTTTACATGAGAGCAGAGGCTTACACTTGTCTAATCACTGGCATTTTCACACCCTGTTGAAATCAGCTGGCAAAACACTCAAGCATGATTAGGAAAGACTGCTACTCCCAAACACTTTAATATTAATCTCTCTGCATTAAAGTCAGCAGAAGACTTTCTAGGAATAATTATCTAACAAGTTTAGAAATTTAGTAATGGTTGAATATAGAGTGAGTAATGAGCTGGTGTTTGCATATGTAATAAGAAGTGACTGCATGCTAAACAGGGCAAAACTTTCTTTCCTCATATGAATGTGCAAGACTTCCGAAATTCTTTGACTCCTAGTGACTTCAGCTGACCATTGATCAGGTGGTCCCATAGCAGAAGACATCTTTTAAGACATGAGAGAGGGATCCAGCTCTTAAAAGAGTGATGCTTCAAAAGCATGCTACATCATCCTGATAATGAAGGGAGATGATTCCTCCAAATAAAGAATCTGGGTAGCTCATGCTTGTAAGAACTTTGCTTGAAGGAAGACAGGTAGAAAGGCTCTGGTGAGTGTATGTATGTATGGCATATTTGTGACTCTGAGGTTATGGTGTACAATTCAGAGTGGTGTCATTCAAATCAAAGTCCTGAAAGTTGTATGGCTGCATCAGTACAGTTTAATCAGTACTATTGAACCAGTTAATCCCACTTTTTAGGGTAAATACAACTATATTTCTGCAAACAGAGCGACCATCTCTGTCTAGCTGTATTCTCTGCCTTGGAGCTACAATATGCTTGTGTATGAGTCTACTTTTGTGTGGTATGCTCTGGCCAGAAAAGTTGCATGTCTTTGATAAAGACCTTGTCATAAAACTGAAGGTTGAAAGCTTACATTTTTCTAATTGAAACTGTTGTAAGACTAGCAAAACATTGAGTGAAGTCATCAAAATGCTCAGAATAAAGAGAAGACAGAGACACTAGTGAGCTTCCTTTTGCTAGACCCCCTAGCTCTGAAGAGTTGAGGAAGAAGAGCCAATGCATTAAATTTTTTTTTACCCAAGGAAAGGTTCTCCCATCCCATCATATGAAGAGCATGTTTTCTATTAACAGACGCTCCTGAGAAGTTATACACATTTCTGAAAATTGTTTCCTGTTTACTGACCATTTGATTCTAGTGCAAGCATCCTCCAAACTTTATTTGGCTGTAATAATCTCCTTTTAATTTAAATTCTGCAATTTATGAGCTTGTTAACCAGATTATCTTTTCTAAAAATTTCCAGTTTGGTTCAGATCAGGCCACCATTTGAAATAATGTTGATATTGCATATGAAATGAGATTTTTAGATGTCCCCAATGCGCTGGAAGCTTTATTGTTAAATGTCTTGTTAGAAGAATGACTTGCTAGCAGAATGTCTTGTTAGCTATTGTATATGCTTCTAATGCTTTTAGACTTCCTGTTGATTTATAGCTCATAACATTAATAACATGCAGAAGAAAAGAATGTGAAAAATTTTAAGTTCTTTCAGAAGTAGGTGGTGAAGCGATGACAAGTTTATAACAAATTGGCACTGCTTCCCAATTGAAGAAAAGTTTATTTAAAAAGGTGTTGTTTCACTATTATCTAGAAAATAACACAGTTGTCTTCTAGGCATCAATATTAATCTTTCTGAGTATGAAAACAGCAAAGTGCTTACCAGGAGTAACAGCAGTTTGAGGCATTGACTGTAAATAAAAGGGAATATTTAAAACTGTTGAAGTAAGAAAAAAAAACCAAACCCAACACTTTTGGCAACACAGTGAATTGTGCGTGGTGTTAAAACCTCTTTGACATGCTATTTTGAAGCCAACCTGAAGTAACTTTCTCTGTTCAAGTATTAAGATGCTGTTTATTCAGAAAGGCTGTTCTACTCTAAGTGCACCAACTCAGAGATGAAACATCATGCTTTTCTCTTTGCTGGGATGACATCATGGAAATCTCCTATGCTATGATCACAGGAACAGGGAGAGGAAGTCTTCTGTACCTAAAAACTTCTTATATGGTTTGATACCCATCAACATTCTTTGGAAACAGTGAACAGAGAAAATCTTTTACTGACTAAAGTCTTTTGTCCAACTGAACGAGTAGGAACATGGATTAATGCAATGGAAGGCAGTTTTTTAGAAGACAATACGTGTAGATGTCCCCTAACCAGGAGTTCTGCAACTTTCATATGGAGAACTGAGATGAACACCTGCTTTTCTGATTAGTCTTACCTTCAGAAGGCTGGCTTTGGGCCCAGTTATTTTCTCTCTGTCTGCCCAAAACTGATTATTTTTTTTATGCAGTGAGATATATTTTACTAATGCAAGTTTTTTTCACCTTTTTGGTCTGGTTTTTCAAAACTGATAGAAAGTATTGAATTAAAAGATGACCCAGACTTCTAAGCCAAGAAGGACTTCTTATCATTCTATCACAAGTTGTAAGGATTTAGCAAAAAGGAGGGGAGATTCCTTTTAGAGCAAATGGAAACAGCTTGTCAAGATGTTTTCCAGAAGTCCTCTTGGTTTAGCACAATGGTTTGACAACAACGAGGTCAGATAAAGTAAAAGTGCCTTGCCGAGTGGTTTTGTATCTACTGTGGTTGAAAATAAGACAAATTATGGAAATCAGTAAAACCTTATGTCCCCCATGTGTACGTATTTCTTTTCAAGATAACACAGGATGTGAATATACAATGTAAAACTACTGCAAACTGAATAGAACAATCAAAAAGTTTATTTTAGAAAGAGTACCAGCAGCGAACTTTAGTGAGGAATGGAAACCAAGCATTGTTTAGTATACTGTACAGCAAAATGACATATATCCCATTCACATTTGTGAATGTACAGGGTATTCACTTCTGGGGTTTATGATAAGGATTTTCCCCTTAAATTGGTGTACTTTATTTTGTCAGTATTTTGAACACAGGAAAGTATGATTTGAATCTTCTGAGTAAATTTTTTTCAAAAAGAGATTTACTTTCTTGTCCTATGATACTGGTTTATTCTAAGAACTTCTTTCAAATCACCAAAGTCTAGTTGTTATTTCTGTGTCTCATTTGACCCATATTTTAGTTATCAAAATGGAAACAGATTCACAATCTTAGTTACATTTCAACACAGTAATTGTGAAATCCTTCAGGAAGAAGAAAATATAAAAGTCACATAAGCAGTTATTATTATGCATGTGTATTTTTAATATCTGATTTTCAGCATAACTTTAGATTAAAATTTGGGATAAATTTCCCTTGCTGATTTATAAGTATAATGTAAATTCTAGGCTCAGCTAATGATATTGCAATATAAAACTGTTCTGTTGCAAAGTAAAGACTCTGCTTAGCACTGCAAAGCTCTGGGTTCATTTCAATGTTATCATTCAGGCACTATGGAGGGACTATCATTTTATTCTATTTTTTTTCCATGAATACATGAATGAATAATAAGTTCAACAAACAAGAGTTCCCTACTGGCTCTGTCAAAGAAATAATTTTCTAAGATGTTCTGAATTTCAATCAATCATCATCATCACTCCTTGTCCTACTGAGGTCTGTACCTTAACAAAGTCAGCATTTTGGAACTACTGTAAATGGTCTTGAGTCTTGAGCAGAGTGTCCAGGATCAGGAAATTAAAAAGGAGTCTGAGAGGAAGCATCCTTTGTATATTCATATATATTTTCATTGTACCTACTTTTCCACATGAGATGAGCCTTGCTTATGTTGCATTTTCATGGCCAGAACATGTGCTTGTTTTGTGTGCCTTCACCTTCAATGAGTTATTTCCCTCAAAACAAACTAAGGAAGTAATGATAAAGACACAAATAAATATAAATTCATGCACACAGAAACACAAGATTGAGATTCAGAAAAAGCATGGTGAAAGTGCACAAAGAATGAGGACTGTGTGTAGAACGCTACAGTTTTATGGAATTTTATGGATCTGTAAAAGTAATCATAAAATATTAGTTCATTAAAAATGTGACAGGAAAAATAAATGCATTGATAAGAAGTCCAGAACTTAGCAATATTTGCATGTGGGATGGCCAGTCTCAAAATAGCATATCTAATGTGTTATACCTTTTATAAAAAGTAGTATAAATAGATACACGGTGTCTATCACATCATGTTGTATACTCTGTTCCTGGGGCAAGGTGTGTTGTGGATGCATGAATTAAGAGTTTAAAAAAAAAAGTGTTTGGAAGATTTCCCGAAGGAGACATGGCGGGGCGGGGGGAGGGGGTGAGTGGAGGGAGGGGTGGGGGAACTGAAGATAT
>JAAGNO010017040.1:0-34251 GCA_033439905.1 Ceryle rudis
GGGCCCAACGGTTTGTTGGGGGGTTTTGGCGGGCCCCCCCGGCTGGCGGGGCCCCTTCCTGGCCGGCAGGGTCTCCTTTAGCCCCTGCGGCTGGTCTGGGCGGGGGGGGTGTCTTTTGTGTTCTGGGGTCCTTTCTGGGCTGCGAGTCTGGTTTAGGTGGTTCCGTGCTGGTCTGGGAGGCTCTGTTTGGTCTGAGGGGCTGGTTCGAGGGGACCCTTCCCGGTCTGGGGAGATTTCGTGACCTGTGTGGCTTGTTTGGGGAATCCTTCCGGGCCTTGGGAGCTCCCTTGGCCTAAGGAGCAAGGTTTGGTTGGAAGGGCCTCTCTCCTCACCTGTGGGATGGGGTTGACTTGCAGTGCCCATCCCCCAGATCTGTGTTGCTGGTTTGTGTGGGTTCCTCCTCAGCTGTGGAGCTGGGATGAGTGGACCCCAAAAAGATTGTTTAAGGGAAAGAGCCTGTCGTCTGCCTGGGCTTGGGGGCAGTGTTCAAGAGGAGAGGTCATTGCTTGTAGGACTCCCAACAGTGGGAGGATGAGGAGACTGCAAAGAGATTGGTGTGGGTGAGTGTGGGGGTGAGGGGATCTTGCTTGTACCTCGTACGGGGGACATTTGGAGGGCTTGTCTGAAGGGAGGGGGTGCCACTCATTCCTGTGCGTGTGTACGGATGGGGAAGAGTTTGAGAAAGGATGGGAGAGTTGGTTTTTATTTTTCTGGGATCTGTGCTGGAAAATGGAGGTGAAAGGCTGTGAGCAGTGTTGGGGGGGTGGGATCTTTCTCAGGCTGGAGGGGGACATGTGGAGCTGGAAAGGAAGGGTGTCCAGGATGTGGTGGTTTTCCTGGGGTTTGAGTGGGGGCAGGGTTGTGAATGCTGAGGCTGGTTTCTGTAAAGGGCTGCCCTGTGGGACGGAGCTGCCTGGGCTGGAACCAGAGAGCTGTTGAAGTCTGTCTTGGCCAGGGGCAGTGGCTAAAGAAAGTACTGGTGTTGCTGAGGGTGCTAAGAGTGACCCCCAGGAAGGCCCGAGACGGGGAGTGGTGTCCTTACTGGGAACGGCTGTGGTTTGCTGCGTAGGGGGAGTGTGGTTACCGAGAGCTGGAGGCCTGGGATGTGGAGCGCAGGAGAGGCTACAGGTTGGGAGGTGTTACGGTACGGGGGTGAAGGTAAAAGTGCCTCTACTCAGCTGCAGGGATGGTTCCTCGTGGCTCCTCGGTGTGATTAGTCACGATCTGCTTTTTCTCTCCGGGCAGCTGTGTGCTTGTTGGTTGCAGCGTGAGGAGGAGTGAGGCAGAAAGTTGGCTTTTAAAGGCTACTGTATAAATGGAAACTCGCTTCAAAACTCCCAAAATGAGCCAGTCAGGTTCTGACTCAGAACTGCGGTTAGTATTTAAAGCAGAAAAAAAAGATAAACCCACCACTAGCAGCAGCCAGAAAACTATCTCCATATGACTCAAAGTGTAGAACTACTTAGATTTATTGCAGTCAACTGTTGGAAAGAAAAGATCGATCAGAGTTAAGGTAGGAGCTCAGGTCTGTGTCCGTATGGATGCCCTGGCAGGAGCGTCGACCTCCTTACCCAGGGGCTAGCTGTGGTGTTTATGTGTACGTCTCTCATAAACAGAGTTGATAGACTTCAGGTTTAATTACCTGCGGATATCTATTGTTCTCTTCCGCACAGCAGAACTCAAACGCTCTTCCGCTGTCGGAGCAGAGCTGAACTGTGATCGCAGCCGATTCCCTTGCTGCCGCTGCTGGACTTTGCCCCGTGGAGGAATGTCGTGTTGGTTAACTGCCGGGAGCCTGGGAGGGAGAGAAAGGCACAGTTGTTGTCCTCACTTTAAGGAAGATGACCCGCAGTTGAAAATGTAGCTCTTGCAAGCAGTCGTTTTTGTAGCTGGTGTAGGTTGTGTATTTTGATTGTATCTTTGGAGGAGAAAACGCGTTGTCGGTGCCGCACCGCTACCTAAGGAGCGGAGGGGAGCTCTGTGTTGCCTACTGGATTAGTTTGACAGCTTCTTTGCCTGATAAAGGGGTGGAGATTTAAACCAGCTCTGTCTAAACATTGAAAAATAGACCTAAAGGCTTGAGAATCTGGGCTAGAGGTTACTCTTTTTGATCCATCCGAGTTGCTAGATCAGGCTGGCACCGATTTAGGCTGGTATCTGGCTGATGCGTATCGTAAGAGAGTGTAAAATAACTTTACAGTGGCAGCTGACTTTGCTATCACCCCGTGGCTCATTTTGCTGATTGTGAGGGGGTTGAGGAGCCTTGAATCTCTTGATCCTTTTTTTTCAGTTCTAACACGAGACACTGGGTTCTGTCTCTATTCAGGGCACTGTTACGTGTACTTTTTTTGTTACTCCTTGTTTCTCTCTGTTCTATACTAAAAAGTTAAGTTCTTTTCGGTCTCTTACGCTGAAAGTCTAGCTCTGCTCGAAACAATGGGCTGTGGATTTTAACAATTGAGACTTTGTGGAGGTGCAGTGAAATTTATCAGTAAGCTTCGGTTTCAGTTGTCAGACTGAATGTAACTGCGGCAGGAGCGTGGAAAAGGAGCCAACTCTCCACTAAGTCATTTTTCCGGCAGAGGTACATGGCAAATTCAAATAAGCGAGATGAGTAAGATGCAAGTAATTCAACTCTGTAACTTCGTGGACTAATATCCGTGTTGCTGCATGACTTGAGATGGCTTTTAAGTCCTGCTTGACTTGTTAATGGGGTTTTGGTGTTCGGTTTGTTTGTTTGTTTGTGGGGTTTTTGTTTGGTTGTTGTTTTTTTGGTACTTCATTGTCGAGTGTGAGAATATTTAGTCTTGAGTTGTTGGGGGAGCTGATGATCTGTCAGGACCCTGTTTACGAAGACCAGCGGTTGATGCAGCTTAGCCAACTGGGCGTTAGGAATGAGTTACTCGTGTCACCTACTCGTGAATTGTCCTCTAAAGTAATGTCTGATTTTACTTAAATATAATTCTGGGACTGGGATGGGATAATAGCTTAAATTTCTTTTTCTTAGCAAGGCCTTTTGGTTTTGACTTCAAACACTTAGTAACTTTAAACTTTTTGGGCACGGAATGTAAATAACGGTCAGACGCGGCCTCTGAAGGGCTTTTAAAAACTAAATGGTGGGTGGGGAAGGTGTTAAAAAAAAAAAATAATAAAAAAAAAAAAAATCTCGTGTCAGAACAGCATTTTTTGACTACGAAGCAGGTTCTTTTTCACAGGAAAGGAAAGATCTGAAGCATGAAGTGCACACGCCTATTGGCTCTGTCTGAAAGAGCTAATGCAGTATCTAATCGCTTCCCTCTGCCGGGCTGATGATCTCTGCGCATCGTCGCCTGTGGTGGATGCAGTGGTTTGACCTCGCCCAAACTGAGGGGCGGCAGCTGAACTTTTTTTTTTTTCTGTGTACTACTCAATTTTGAGTTCTGCTGCAGGGTTGTTCTCTCGCTGAGTGGTCTTGTAGAGTACATCTGACAATTCTTACAGTTTCCTGATATGTCACTTTGAAGTTGAGACTTCTTTAATCTGGACTTTTTTTTTCTTTTTTTTTTTTTTCCCCTTTCTAAGGCAGATCTCTATCTGCTGCTGGGGGTTTTACGGCCTCGGACAGAGCGGCTGCCTTAGTGCAAAAGGAAACGAATGAGTCACCCGCAGAACTTGTCAGCAGGCTGGGAGGGAGCTCCGCGGCGGGGGTGGATAGGGTGGGACACTAAAATTTTTTGACCTCACCCCTCTCTAGGCACGTGTCATTCTGAGCAAGCTTTCTCCAGAAAGTGTTCAAGAATTTTTTTTTCCAAGAATGTTAGTTCCAGGGTTTCTTTTCTCTTGTATGAAGAGAGCATAGTTTAGAAAAGGTGCTTGCTTCGATTCTTGCTAACCTGTGTTTCCACTGTTTTAAGGCTCCTTTTGGAGGCCTTGGTGAATTCTTTTACTTGACAATCGCTCGTGCTCCAGATGAAACGGGACGTTTTGATAGTGCACGGCTAGAATGTGGGTCACTTGGTGGGGGGAACCAGGAAGGGGAGGTGAAACGTGACGTAGGCAGAGTGTCAGGAAAAGCCGCAGTGTCGTATCGGGATGGCAGCTTTTGTGGGATCGAGCTGTGTACCGTGAAGGTGCCGTGGTGCCCGTTTCACCCGTGTAAACGCAAACTGCGGGAACGAGGTTTTATAGGAGAGGAAAAATCGGCACCTCGTGACCTAACTTTGTGAACACACAATGTGAATTCCCACTTAGAGGAGCAAAATCAGTTGAGATGGCTTGAAAATACTGCTCTTCTAAGCACCAAAGTATTCTTTTAATACCGCCTGACAAATTAGCGGGCTCTGCTGTGCATCCTGTGCGCTGGCTTATTTTGAAAGGCGAGCCGAGTGACCTTTCCAGAGGTATCCATGTTTTGCAGGCTGTGGACACTGCAGCTGTTGCAGGCTGTTTCTCGGTCCCAGCATAGCTAAGGCAGCGCTTTTACCGGTGTCTTTCGAAAGAGATGGTGGAACGAGGGTTCCCTTACGCTGTTATTACTTGGTTTTCATTAGACCCGTCTCCCTGAGCTTGTATAGGCATCGATGCGGAAGAGCGAAGGACTTGCCCTGTTGAAGGGTCTAATTTAGGAGTCAATGCAGCGAGAGGCGAGGCAGCCACTGGAGATGAGCGTTGTAGGTGTGTTGGATTTTCACTTAAGGCAATCTCCGGTGAAGTTGCTACCGAGTCGGGAACTCATTTAGCTGTTCTCTCTTCATTAGTTAATCACTCTGATTTATTTATGCTAGTTAATACCACTGCCCTCTGCTTATATTTTAAGGATATTGTTCCTAGAATTTTGATAAACCCTTTTCTCTAATTGGCCTCATTAGGCTTTATCAAACTCTGAGTATGGCAGTGTGCGAGGTGGGGAGCTCACCCTGCCCTTAGAACTTCGTTTAGTCCCGTCTGTAGGTGCAGGGCCTGTCGCAGCTCACTAAACTTGGCTGTACAGAATAAGACATCTTGATTGATGATTATTCCCTGATAATTAAGTTAAACAACGTGAGAGAAGCTGGCTCCCAAGCATATTTAGTTATTTTCAGATGCATGAGTAGTTGTGGCTTGGCTTGTTTGTCCTCCTGTCTCTGCTTTTTCTTCTCTGGTTCCGGCTGGAGCAATCGCGCCTCATTCGCTGCACTGACGTCTCGGATCCTTCTGCTGCCTTTCTGAGGCCAGCCACATAAAACATGTCGTAATTTTTTGGTTTCTCTCCATGTGCTATCTCACTTTCTAAGTATAAAAAGTTGAAGGGTAATTGGCTGGGAAAAAAAAAAAGTTTTCTTGGTTTATGTTGTTCATAGACCTGGTTACTATTTATTGTCATTGGTTTGGTAGCGCTCAGTTCTCTTGGGATTTTGAAGTGTAAATTTGCTCACTAACACAGGGAGGAAGAAATTTTTGAGTATTTACTTGGGGAGATCAGAAGCTGTAGACAATAGGGTTTGGGTTTGGTTTTTTTTTTTTGCCTGTTTTTCATTTTCTTAATTAAAAGCCTCTTTTTTTTCTTTTCAAACTTTAACTTCACAGTTAGCAGTTGAAAGTCACGGGAGGAAGGGATGCGCATCAGTCAGGACCCGACTCTTAAAAATAGGATTATGTGCCATGTAAACTTCTTATCCTTTTGGAAATCATTTTTCAGACTTAAATACAGTGCTTTACATTTTTAATCACTCCTTAGCTATTAGCTAATTAACTGCTTCAGTGGTATTCCTTTGGGGAAGGTAAGACGGTGTCATTCCTGTTCTGCAGATGAGTTGAGCTACTGAAAGTGGCTTGGCCAAGGTCAGACCACAAGTGGCTGCAGATCTGAGAGTAGGACTTGAGCTGGTGACTCCCCCTGCCATGCTTAATTTACTGGAACATGTCATCTCCGTGTGTCCTTTCTAAATGGCTTGGTAAATCATTTTTACAAAAGACTTTTAAAACAATTAGATTGAAATTCCCTCTTTGATTTGCTTGAGGGAGGAGAAGTGTAACCGTAATGACCTGAATTGATACACCTCGCAGTGCAAACAGCACTGGATGAGGCTCTTCCAACCAAATTATTGGTGCTGAAAAGAAAAATGTTTAAAGGATTTGTTTAAATAGGACGCAACAGCTCTTCCCCTCGTGACAGTGTACTTTGTAGTGCTGTAAGCCTCTGGCGTTCCGGATCCAAGTTCTGATCTCCTACGCCAAGATCTGTTGACCACTGGTTTTATTTAAATGACCTCGTTAGGTCCTCAAGAGCTAGTTTTGAAACTGTTCCTGTAATGTAAGTCTGCAGATCACTCTCCAGGCTGTGCCAGAGGATGGGAGCATGTGTTCAGATGGGGGGGAAAACAAGCCAGTTTTAACCTGAAAAAAGACTCTTTGCATCAAGTTTGACAGTTGTTGGACACATGTGGATGCTGTAACTTCAGTCCGTCTGTTCCGGGTACATCATGGCTGTAGCAGACTGTAATACGCTCGAACACATCCTTTGCTTTCAGATTCAAGGGTGTATACGAGAGAGTTGTGACAAATGTGCAAGAATTGGCAAGTGTAAGGACTTGAGCATGATGTGTTTAGATGGGACTCTTCCATCTGGGGTGAGACTTAATCCTGTAGTCACTTCACTGATAAAATATTCCAGGATTCATTGTTGAAATTTGTATTTCAGTCACTCAGAGCAACAACTGCATTAAGGTCGGGGGAGGTTATTGAAAACATCTTTGTTCTTGCCTCTGGCAACCTAATTAACGTATTTTTTTGGCATCGAAGGCTGTTCTTTAAGGAAATAATTGCTCTTCTTTGGGTGATTTTTGACTTCATGTCAGTGAGAAAGGTAATTTTGTAGTACTTAATGTGACGATTTTAAAGTGAGGATCTCATTAAAATGTTGAGCGCACCAGAAGTTTGGGGTGTGAACTTCCATGCATGTGTGGTTTTCCCTAATTGTATTCACTTGAGTGTGCCACGCTGACCTTTCTGCTTGAGTTGCAGGTTTGTGACTTCTGGCTGCTACTTTGGATTTTATTCGACCATTTTACAACTTTTCCCATATAGAAAAAAAAAGCGTCAGTAGTGATTCTTTGGCTTTGTGCTTTTTTTTAAATGGAATGAAAAAAAAAAACCATGTGGCTTATTTAGTATTTCAGCCTTAAATGAGTTGAGCTAGTTTGGGTTAGCTCCATTTTCCCCCTCTGAATTTCATGCTAGAATTCCATTGTTCCATCTCTTACTGCTGTTGCTGAAACATCTCTCTCTTGAATCCTGTGTGTTAGGACTGGAAGCTGCCGCAGTCTGAATGCCCTAGTCTGTAAACACAGATAAGAGTGAGAATAACTAAAAGTTCCTACTGCTAAATGACCTTTTGGTTGCTTTTAAGGATTGATTTCTGGAGGATATCTCCCTTCTGTTGTTGGGAGTTTGGTGATACAACAACATCGGTGAAATTTAGCTGCTAGCAAACGCCGAAATAGATATGGTAGTTTAGTTACACTCTCACTTCTGCTTGTACTGCTTATTCTGTCAAATAGATTGTCACTACGGCCTTTCCTGAATGTATTTGGGCTCAGGCCAAACAGGTATGACTGTACCAACAGAGACTTTGAAGCGTGTACTTGGCCTTGTGCTATTTTCTCTTCTAGGGCACCTGGTTGGGAGGGAGTGGCCAGGGAGAGCACAGAAAGGTTTCCTTGTTCTGGGTTCCGGAGCCAGGTTGCCAGGAGCAGCAGCAGTTAGAAGTCCCGCGTCGCTGGGCTGGAGCGTGCTCGGTGCCGAAAGAGTATTTGGGATTAAACTATCGGGAAGCCAGTAAAGATTGATTTTGTTTGTTTGTTTTAAATATAGGCTTACCCAGGCTAATTTGAGTTTTGCTGGGAAGGTCAATATTTTTGGTGTTTCTGGAAGTAGAAGCAACAAATCCTCTGACGTGATATTTTTCTTCTCTTTAGGTGTTCTGTTGGAATATACGTCGCACATTTATGGCGATTCTGAGTGTGAGGGCAGACTTCTGCCAGGCCCAGCACAGCATCCTGGCTGACAAGTGAGCTGAGTGAAGGGGGTTCCACGTGCCATAATTACTTTGCCTTGAAGACTCCAGACACAGCGACCACACTCAAATATATGGGATATCTTCTGCACATTGGAAGCATATTCCTTTTACTGACTCTAGCAAAACTAAGCATCAAAAAAACAAAGTGGAGAGAAAATCTACCCTTACTTTTTTGCCTCACCAGTGCCTAAATGTAGAGCAGGCTGCCTAGTCTTGCATGTAGTCAGAATTGTTGGAGTCTGAAGGATACCACCTGCAGTAATTGAGGCCGAAGCTGAATTCAAGTGGATTCTGAAGCAAACCTGCTTTTCTAGAAGCGAATTCTTTAAGGAACAAACACGTCAAAGCAAGCTCGGATCAATCCCAGGCATTTTAGTGGTCTTTTTAATGTTTTCTGCTGTGAAACGTTTCCAAGGTTATTGATTTTTTTTTTTAATATTTTTTTTTTGGCCCCACACACATTTTATTTGCCATTATGAACCGTCCAGCCCCCGTGGAAATTACTTATGAGAATATGCGTTTCCTGATCACTCACAACCCAACCAATGCAACCCTCAGCAAGTTCATAGAGGTAAGGCAGCCAAATACAGTATCATCCTCCTTTCCTTACGTACCAAATATGGTATCATCCTTCTTTCCTCATGTGCTCACAGTTTCTGTAGAAGCCCCGACCGCTCATTCTTCGCACCTCTTGCTCAGTGCTTTGGTTATATGTTACTCGAAACTTAAGCTGGTTTTATCTCGAATGTATTGTTCGTGTTCTCCTGACATTGTGAGAAGATAATCCACTGATTACTTTTTCCAAACTACAAGAGGCTGGCTGAGTTTCCACTTCAGTATACAGACACTCCCCTTGCCATCGTTCTTGCCCTGGCTTCTGAAGGACTGCGTGTTTTGCCATTCTAAATGTTATTTTGCATTAAATAACGCAAAGCTTCTAATAGGTTGATCTGTCGTTCATCTTTTGGCTTCTAAAGAAGCAGTCAACAGAACTGTAACTGGTTTCTGACATTTCTTCTCCCTTAGAGTAGGATTAAGTGCAGTGCTTAAACTGATAGCTTACAGGAGGTGTTCTTGAGCTGCCCTGCCCGTCCCAGAATTGTCAGAGAGCTCAGGTGCCAGAGTTCATCCATCCAAAATGACACCTGCCTGCGTTGAGCTGTGGGAATGGTCTGTTCCCATGGGCAGTGGATCACACCAGTACTGACACAGTAAGATCTGAAGCGCAGCAAAATCTAATCCTCGGTGTTCCGAAGCAGTACCAGATGGTATCATCAGAGAAGCAGCAGTACAGTGTATTTCTGCATTCTGCTTCGCTCCAAACCCGCTGTATCTCTGTGCCCTTCTGTCTTGTATCTAGAGGGCTTTTATCTTGCGTACGCAGGTCTTTTTCATTCCAAAGAGATCCTGTCATCTGATACTAGATGTCTGACCGTGGCTATTAACAGACTTCCATCATTTAGCAGTGTGCTCTTCCCTGTGAATCTGCTCAGATGCTAGTGTTTAATTTTGTCTGAAAGCCACATTCTTTTGGTCTTTATATTTTGTTTTGTTTTGTTTTTTTTTCCTCCCATTATTCTGAATTGTCTTCCTTTTTCAGGCATCCTGGCTCTGGAATAGATATTCTTGCTAGTTGGTTAGAAGTTATAGTGATTCGGGCCAAACACGAGAGGAAATTCAACTCGCTGTATGAACCTTCAGAGTGAACTGGAACAGCTTTTGTTTGATCTTCTGATTATTTATCTAGCACAATGTGCTACTTATAGTGCATTACAAGGAAGCTAGAGTATGGTGGTGTGTGTGTTCTGTTCCTCCCTGCCTCAAAATGTCAACACTGGCTGAAGCAAACAGTTCCAGGCTTCTATTTAAAAAGAAGTTGCTTGGAGTATATAAAGCAGCTATTTTAATTTGACTCTTACATGTACAACTTTTTCCCACCTTGGCACCTCTCTACAGAGGAAGAATTCAGAGGCGTTTCATGTTTATTCCTGTCACTTGTAACCCTTGTCCTAATGCAGGCCATAAACCCTGCTTTGGCCCTTGCTCCTTTGTGGTGGAGTCACCTTGGAGCTGTGCGATAGTCGTGGTAAAGCTGACTCTGTGCAAAATGTTTAGTTCTGTAGCTGATGAGAAAGTTCTGTAATTCTTCATTCTATCACTACTGACACGTTTCCCTTTTTTCTTAAAGGAGCTGAAGAAGTACGGAGTGAGAACCTTGGTGCGAGTTTGTGATGCCACTTATGATCAAGCTCCGATCGAAAAAGAAGGAATCCAGGTTCTAGTGAGTTGCCTTTAAAGCTGTCTAAAAATGAAAAGTGCCGTGTCTGGGAGCGGTGGGGGTGGCCTTCACGCTTGGGGCTGTTTCAGGTAGGCCAAAAGCATCAGCTCAGGCTGGTTTTGGGAACCCCCCCTGTGCTTTTGTGAAGGGCACTGGCTGATTCATCGCTACTGCCCGAGTGTTTCCGTTGGAATAGAAATGTCTGTTCCTGCATTTCTGGATTTGTTGAGATATTTTGGTTGCCTTGTAGTGACTCGTTCGATATGAATCCAATGTTCAGCCTCGTGGTTCACTCAGCTCGGTCTGGTCCTTTTCTCTAGATACAGCACTTCTTGGCTTTCCTGATGACCTTTTGAGGCACAGTGTTACAGGCTGCCGTGGCCTGGCGGTGGCACGGTATCGATCGGTAGCCTCATCACTGCTCACCTTGACCTGGAGCCTGGCAGCTGGTGGCTCCCCTGTTCAGCAGGTGGAATTCCTTCTTTGCTACTGATCGCTAACCTTGTGCAACGAGCGTCCGACTACATCGTCTCGTATTGCTTGGTGTTTCAGGGGAAGTTTTTTTAGTAGGTGTGTGCTCATACTGAGCTTGCAGGCGGTGTTTTTCCAGGCAATGCTTCTGAATTATTACAGTGTGTCAGATATAATCAGTTTCTTTTACTGGAGTGAGCAATAACACTGTTGCGAGGCCGGAAATTGCATCTTACCTTCTTGTTGCAGGTAGTCTGTCTCCTATTGCCTCTTGATTTTTATGGCTCAGTTGGAGAAAAACTGCAGTTTTCCATTAGGAGAAAAACTTGTATCCTGGCATAGCTGTGAAAACTCCACGTACAGGTCAGTCAGGTTTCTTGGCTTGCAGCCCTAGTCAGCATTTACTCCACTTCCAGGCAGCCATGTGTGTCTCAGTGTCGTTGGAAAAATCACTCATTACGGGGCTACCAACACTCCTAGGGCTGAGCTCTGGAATGGTGTTTTTATTCGCTCCAGAGCTGTCTCGGACTTGGACACCACAGCATTTGTGGGCAGGCTGCTGTGAAAGCTCTAGCTGCGATACTCCTTTGGTTGCCAGAGGCTGGAAGGATTAATCCTGTTGTGTACAAGCCCTCAGAGCCCCGATATAAGCTGGAGCTTAAGAATATTTCTGTGTTCCTGTGCCAGAGCAGAGATCTGAGTTTTTCCGAGCAGCCTTAGGACAGTGTTGCAGGTGTCCAGCTCTGTCAGGGGCAGGCCAGCTGACCTTGGCTCCTCCACCTTTTCCAGCCCACGGCTGGGGCCCCCGGGGCAGCTGCAGGTGCCAGGAAGTGTTCTGGAGCCTGCGCTTCTGCAATAGTTCGGGGATTTTGGTTCTCCAGCAACTTGAAGAACTCGGTGTTGGCGAGGTTTGAACTGAACGCAGTTTTTTGAGGAAGCTTTTCTGCAAACTGGAAATGGTGTTTCCGCCACCTCTGCTGAGCAACGTTCTATTTGGAGCCTTTCACTTTGAGTAGCACACACAAGAGTCTCCAGTCTGTTTGCATTTCCCTCAGCCATCGAGCCTCTCCGTGTTCAGTACATACCAGTTGTTAGTATTCCGCTGCTGCAGAAGACAGAATGGCAGAGAGCATAAATCCACCAGGCATCTGTTGAGGGTAGCAGAAAGCAGGAGGTGACAGGGAAGGTTCCCTGCTAATGTCATCGCTGATCCCGATGATCCCAGTCATGAGGTTGTGTCAGTAATTTACTGTATTGCAAAAGTGTGGTGCTATTTGAGATAAGCTTTAACTAGTCACCGACGTGACCGCCTCCTGTGTGACTTTTCCTTCCGACGGGTCCTTGCTTTTTGAAAGCAGAGTCCTGCTGCTCGTCAGAAATGGTATCGAATCACCAGCTGGCCGAGAAAATAACACGTCACTATTTAAAGCTAATATTTGCTTGCAAAAATAACATTAAGATTAAAAACACGGCCTGAGAGAGATTAGCGTCTATTTTAAAACTGTTGAGGTCAAAAGCGTTGCGAACCCTCTGCAAATGAGAGCGTTTAGCAGAGCCCCCTCTGACGCCGTGATACGGGATCGTGTACTGGCGAGATGGGCAGAATGTGGCAGCTACAGAGTTGCTCTGGCAGATGGCATAGTGAGAAAGCAGAGAATTAGATGTTCCGTGGTTGATGTAGTACTATTGCATGCGCCTGTTTATCAACAGAGATTAAATCCAGGAGACAGGAGGCGGGGATGGATTTAGTTCCTGTGGGCTTCTGCAGTTCGTATGGTTATGTTCATGTGTAAGGTCTGGAGATGTAGAAATGTTACACCAGAGAAGCTGGGAGGGTTTTTTTTCTGGACCTTTTTTTGCACTGGCTGGCGACCAAGGAGGCTGTGGTAGTTCTTGTTCATCTTCAGGATGCAAGACAACGTTTCATTGCTCTCCTTCTATCGATCCTTCATTGACTGTTTGTCCCTGGACCAGACTTTCTTTACCCCTCTGCCCTCCAGAGTGGCCACCACCTGAAGACCAGCAGGCAACTGGGAGTGCCTGTGGTCAAGGTGTGACTTTAGTTGCCATCTGATCTTTATGGCATCACCACAGCCTCGTGTCGAAGGTGGGAAAGCTCCAGGCTGGTGGCTGTGGTCTCACCCTGCGCTGACACAGGCAGTTCTGGGAGGGTTTTGCTGTTATAACTTCAGTGCAACTTGAATGGGGGTTTTAAAGAAAGGTCTTTATCACCTTAAAGTGCTGTCGCTGCTTCTTTGTGACCGCGGTTCTGTGTTGCCAGTCCTGCAGACCCAGAGCTGGTCTGCTGAGCAAGGCAGCTCCAGAGAAAGGGTAAATGAGAATAACCCTCTCTTGCCTATCACCCTCTCCAGCTAGTGCAGGGTGGCACAGAAGAGCTGTATTTTCTGTTTGTGCAGTCTCGGTGCAACGTCCTGGTTATTAACGACTGTTTGGGTCCTGGAGCTTAGTGATTTTTCTACCCTGTCCGACAAATTCAGAGGTGATGCTGGCAGAACTAATAATCAGGAAAAAAGCCTGCCAAACCTTGCTGCAATTACTCCTCTAGTCCCCAAATAATTCTTGTTCCTCATTCTGGGTAGTGTCCCACGCAGCAGTGTTTGATCAGCACTAATGGAATGTCACTGGTGTACCCTTCCTGAGAAGGTGACGCTCCTTGGGGACATGACAGTCGGGATTAATTCAGCCAGCACAAGGGTTGTGTGGCCACCACGGTTAACATGTGAGCTAAAGCAATGCAGTAAGCTCTTGTATTTGATCTGAAGGAAAGAATTTAATTTAATCTAAAACTAGGACACGGAACTGACATGTAAATCCTGTTCTTTGCAAGGCAGTTTCAAAAGAGCGTCTCACAGTGGGTAATGCCTCATCTCTTGGCAGCCTGTGCATCTCTTCTGGGACAGTGGATAACACCAGGCCTAAAATAATACAGCTCGGAGTGTGTGATTGAGTGGAAAATCTCCTAAATGCCTTTTATTAGAGAGAACAAGTTTTACCTAACCGTCTTGTTTCTATAGCCTTGTATTTTGCTGTGTCGTCCTTGATATTTTTAATTTCCCATTTGCTTTATAAAAAGTTCTCTGCACTCTTCAGCCTTTGTGTATCTTTCTGAATTAATCACATAAAAAGTTACTGCAGTAGCTTAAAGCTTTTTGGGCTTGTAGTTCCGAGACGCAGATTTCCACCTTGCATCTTTAAGAGCCAACGTGTTTATAGGGTGCTCTTGGCTGAGGCCTGGGCTAAGCTGTACTTGCCCTTCAGGAAGTATTAGGGTAGCATTTAGTGCAGTTCAAAATGAAAGGCCTGGCGGATTTTTACCTTTGGTTGTACTTGTTCCGAGTTTCCGCGTGCTTCTTTCAGGCTTCAGAGGACATTGCTTCACGTTAGCCCGTTCTCAGGGTAGCACATGAAAGACTCATTCCTAGCCAGGGAGGGAAGAAGGCGGCTCCTTTCAAAGTCATTTCCTTACCATTTGGAGAAGGGGTTGAATAATATGAAACTCTGGCCTTTTGTAAAAGGCTTTGCAGTCATCTAATGAAAAGTCCTAATTAACTACTAAGTGTTCTTTCTCCCCTTGCACCTAGGAGTGCTCTTCCTGCAGCACTCCCTCGGGCTGAGAAGATTATAAAGCATGTGATGTTATGCTTGGTCCTGAAATGTAGGACATGTAGTACTCCACTTAGCACAAGTTCCAGGAGAGAACTGAGACCTCGGGAAAATGGGAAGCTTCTGACGTGGTGTTGTTGACTTTGCTGCACTCTTGTTTTTCTTTGTTTGGTTTTGGTTTTTGGGTTGTTTTTGCTTGTGAATGTGGTATTTTTTTTGACCTGAGAATACTCAGGTAAATTTAACTGTCTTGCTTATTGGATTCGTGGCAGCGGGACAAGCTGAGCTGTTTGAGGTGTTATGAAGTACCTTCTCCTCTGCTGACCCCCTGGAATTGTTAGGAAGTAGCTGCTCCTCTGGACAGAGCCTGCAGTACAAATAGTGTTTTAAAAGGTTGACACAACCACGGGCAAAAGTCTACAGAGTTCCCATCTTTCAAATGTTTATTTGAAACGTCTATTGATTTTTACATATCTTTAATAAAATGAGATTTCAAGGGCAGCAATTTTTCTAAAAAATTCTATACTCTAAAGGGGTTAGTGTAGAGTCCTATTGAAATTTTATTGAGACGTGCAATTAAATGGTTTTTAAACATTTAGTGTTGCATTATGATATTGACTTGCAAACTTCTGCGCAACCAGAAAAATGCCCGCAGAACCGTTGGCGTAATGTGCGCTTCTTGCTAAACACAGGCTTTTCCTTCTCCCAGGGATGCTTACGTGGGTTATGGACTGAAAGCCAGGTAGCTAATGCCTCTCTTTTTTTTAATCTTTCAAAGGACTGGCCGTTTGATGATGGAGCACCACCCCCGAATCAGATAGTTGACGACTGGCTAAACCTGCTGAAAACCAAATTCCGTGAAGAGCCTGGATGCTGTGTCGCTGTTCACTGTGTCGCAGGGTTGGGAAGGTTGGTGTCTGCTGTCTTGTTTTTTATACTGACTTAGAGGAAGTTTATTTGTGTGGGAGGCGGGTCGTGGAAGGTGTTAAGAAAACGCCAATTCCTCTCTTTTCTGCCAAACAACTCTTGAAAGCAGCAGCATCACGTTTGCGTTGCAGGAGGTGCTTACTGCAGCTTAAAAATCCATAATAATTTCATAACTCTGATCAAGGATGCGAGGAGAAAAACCTGGAGAGATTGTTCAGAACACTCCTGTCGGTCGTGAGCGACGCGAGCAGTTAGAGATGCTGTTAATTTGAGAGTTTATGTCTTTCGGCTAAAACGATAAAATCTCTCGTGCTTCTTGACGAACGCAATATGCGTGTACAAGTTGTAAGGCTGTACAGTTGGGATTTTTTTAATTGCCTCCTGATTTCAAGGGGTACACTATTAATAACAACAACAAGAAAAAGGCATTTAGAAAAACTGGTTCGATTACTTCCTTACTCTAAAGTGGCTTCACTTCAGTTTCCAGCAGAGCTAGGCTTGTATTTCTTGCTCACACGTAGACCGATGTTTCTCTCCTCGCCACTCAAAATATAATTTTTCTTCTTTGGGAAGAGCTTCCTTTCAAGATGAAATAAAAAAAGACCGGGTTGGGAAAGCTAAATGCTGTGTTCGTATTCCCAAATGCAATCTCTGAATGGTATGTTTATCCGCTGGGCTGGAGGAAATGGAGCTTCAGCGTCGGTGTTGTTACGCTAACCGTGGGGCTGTTCGTGGTTAAGGATATGAATGAGTGGGTGGGAAAGGTGGATTAAAGAAATCAAGTAAAGCACAGAGCTGAAGTGTGTCAAGTTCTTAAATTTCCACCTCCAGAGAAGGAGATGGGGAAATGAAGAGGTAGAAATAGCCAGTATTTAAAGACACGAGAGCCAACCCCCCCAGAGCAATTAACATTTGTTTATCCATTATCTATTTTTATCCGAGGAACACCTTTAGGAAGGTGGCCACGTGTAACTCAAGTGATTTTCAGCTCTCCTGTTTCTTGCATAATACCAGGCCAAAGGGTGCCAGAAGCGTCTCCTCATCTGTGTGTCTCACACAGTCGTGGTGTTGGTCCTCTCCTTACGGAATGACCTTTTTGCTGCTGTTCTCAGACTGCTTCTGGCAGGGGGAAAAGCAAGAGCTTTCCAGATTTTGCTTTAATCTGGAGAAGTGTCGTAGGGAGCTGAACTTCAGCAGCGGTAAAGAGAGACAGCTTTTTTTGATAAAGTGGCTTTTGAAGTTCAGGTTGTTTCCTTTTGGCAAGTGAATGATTCTGTTGATGCCTGGTGACAGTGACAGTTGTTTCTCCTGAAGGATGTTTGTGTTTAGCCAAGAGTACAAGTTGTCCAACTGCCAGCACCTGTTTAACCCTTCACTGCCAGGCTGCCAGAGGGGCCTGCTGTGACTGTGTGTGTTCAGTGGGGCGAGCACCCCTTCAGGTGTGATTTCTGCCTGTTTGAAAAGCCACCTCTTTACGCCGAACCGATGTCCAAAGTGTGGGCCTCAAGTAGAAATTTCACTCTCTTGTTCCTGAAACACCCAGTTCCATGTACCACGTTGGTAAAAAAACCCAAATAAAATCTATATAAGTCCTCTGCTGAATGCTTCCTAGGTCTGCCTCACATACAGCTAGATCTATAGTGTCATAAGAAGCAAGATGCAGGCAGGAGGTATTACCTGCTTGTTTAAACACAGGAGAAAATTAGGTTAGAGTGAAACGAGAAAGCGTAAAAATCTAGAATTACTGTTTCACGCCCCAAACACTAAGGAGCTATTGATTTTATTTCTCTGTGTGTGTGTGTGCTGGAAACAGAGCTGTCTACTAAAAGAAATGTTACATTAGGTACTCAGCAGGCAAATGTCTTTCTGTAGATAATGCTTAAAGAGAAAATACTTAAGCTATCTGTGTATAGATTAATTTGATGTATTTTGAGGAGTACAATATGTCGTTTCTCTAGTAGATCTTCCTTAAATATTGATTTCTCCTTTAGGGCTCCTGTACTGGTTGCACTTGCTCTCATTGAATGTGGAATGAAGTACGAAGATGCAGTTCAGTTTATAAGGCAGTAAGTTAAACTTCCCTCTTCTCGAGATATCTGTGTTTCCATTGTATTTGAACAGCACTCTGTCTTCAGCAAAGTGGGTTAGATTTGTTTCCTGGTAGCTATATCCTGATGATAATGGGCAGAACTTTGACGTTAATGCTGAGGCTTGTGCCCTTTCCTCTGTTTAGAGATGAGGATTAAAAGGGGATCTCCTTTTTGGTTTTGTTTTGTTTTCTTTTTAAATCTGGCTTTAATATATTAAGCCATTGACCTAAGACTAAAAGATTTTGAACTTGTGAGGGAAAATTAAGCTGGAGCTGTAAAAATCCTGGATGAATTGAACACGGACTAATTCTCCTAATTAAAAATAAATTGGGGGAAAAAAATAAACCCAATCCAGTAGTGAGGTAGGGCCCCCAAGCAGAATTGCTGCAGCAGGTGGGTGAGCAGCAGCCCTCCTACAGGTGTCGGGGGCCAGCAAATGTCAGCAGCTTGCCCTGTCTGGAAAATAACACAACTGGTGAAGGATGAGCCTGCAGAGCTCTGTTGGTTTAGTGATAACATCAGATCTTGAAATGAAGCCCAGCAGGTAAGATTATGTTGGATGAGGTTTGCCAAAAATGCAATTCATCCTTTTATGGATTCCCAGGGTCTTCAGTTATCTCTGTAAACTGTATTGGGGTCAACAGGGGTGGTTTTTTATTATTTATCTGAAGTTTTCCTTTCTTAAATTCCCTGTTTTCTCTTCCTGGGTATGGTACATTTATACCATAAAGCTCTTTTCTGAGAACCTCTTGGGTATTGTCTCTGAATGTCATGGTCTTACTTTTAGCTAATAAGTAGCACATGCATCTGCAAGGAAAGGGTGACCTTGATGTTGTTCAGTTGACTGCTGCTGGCGATGGAAATAAACTCTCCCAATCCAAGAAAAGATGCTGAAATTTGCTAACTTGGATCTTGATTTTAATATTGGCACACGGGTGACGAACTGCCTGTGCTGACCTGGTTTAGCCTTCCTCAAAGATTCAGTGGATACGGAACAAGCCAAAATGCTGTTTCGTAGCTAGAGAAAAGCTTTGAAACGAGGACTGATGCGCCTTAACGTGTACAGGGTGATTGAAGCGGTACTTTTTCCATTGATATTAGCCTTCCTTCTCTTTGTTTTAGGAAAAGGAGGGGAGCTTTCAATTCCAAACAGCTGCTTTACCTTGAGAAATACCGACCTAAGATGCGATTACGCTTCAAAGATGCCAACGGTCACTGCTGTGTTCAATAAAAAAAAACAAACCCAAACAAAAATAAATATCTCGAACGAAGGCCGAAGTTAGCATGGCTGTTTTCTGGACTCTTGGCACCTGGAAATGTGAATCTGGAATCAAAACTACGTCATCAAATTAGTGGTGGAGTCATTGCTCCTCAACCTCTGTCCTAATGGTGGTGATGATTGAAAAAAAAAAAAAAGAAAAAAAAAAGAAAAATTAAAAAAAAAAAAATTAAGTGAAACATTTCAGTGAAGGATTGTTTTCTCCTTAAGCTGCAGTTGGAACATCTGCAAGGAGAAAATCAGTTTCTGAACCTTCTGTATTTTTAACTTTTTAAGAAAAGAAATAAAGTAAATTTTATGTCTAAGGAAAACCAGCAGAGCATTGGCTTGTGCAGAAACTATTCTCTTGATTTGAGGAAAGTACCCCACAGTCAGGGCCTGATACATTAATTCCTACGGGACTCTCTGAAACTCTCCGAGTTGCCTCCTCTTTATTTTTCTTTTTTAACCTGGCTGGGATCTGGCAGCGCCACATGAGGAGGAGCCTGTGTTGCTCTCCGGGAGCAGTCTGACAGCCTTAAGCCCAACCTGGGCATATTCTGGAGATTGGGTGAGGCCCGTGTTTTGTGTCTGCGTGGTGGTCAGACTCTGCCAGTGTGGAAAATCTTCCTGGTGGGCTTGGACAGAAAACTCCCTGCCTAATGCCTTTGGTGAATCTGCTAAAGGCCTTCTCTGGTTGGTGGGAGATCGTGTGTGTGTATGTGATTTTTGTGTGTGTGTGTCTTTATTTTTCCAAAGAATTTGGCCGAAATGTTAATTGTCTTCCTGTTGCTAGATAGAAAATCTATCCCGGCAGAAAACAGATGTTCAAAGCGTCCTAGGTGAGCAAGGGGCAATTCAGACAAGGGCTTAAAATTAATTTATCGGTCCTAGGGAAGAAGAAAAAAAGGCTTTTTGCTGCTGCTGTCCAGATTCTCTGCCTTGTTGAACGCAGTAAATCAGGATCTGGGGGGAGGGTCTCATTTGTATCGTATCCGAGATAAAAAAGGTGGTGCAGGCACAGAAATGTGGCCCTTGAGTAAATAACTAGTGAATAAATAAATAAATAGTGTGGGTTTTCCCAGACTAGCCCTCATGTACAGTTCAGTTTAACCACTGATTGCCTTGTTATTTTTTTATTAGGCTCTTTTTGGAGGGAGAATCTCTAGTTACACACCGACATGCCTGTCCTATCCTCACCACTGGCAGAGCGTAAATACGCTGATTTTTGCAGTCTTGACTGGCACCACCTTCTCTTTGAAGGGCTGTTGGTGTTGTCGGTGAATAAGTTAAGGTCTCTAATAAGCAGTTCCAGCCAGGCTGCTTCTACCAAACACGTTAACTTAGCGCCCGGCCCCAGTAGTGACCTCGCGTGCTTTCAACTTGGCGTTACGTCTGTAATCCTCAGCTGTTGAAGGCTCTGAGTGCAGCTTTAGGCTCAAACTCTCCTGTGATCTTTTGCTGTGGAGCACCAAAGGCTTTTGTTGGTCGGTGCCTGGAGTAGGTGTAGACTGGTGCACCTTTCACCGATACCTCAGCTGCTGGCCATGCCAACTGCCTCACAGGGTTCCTTCCTGTCCTGGGCTTCTGCTTTCAGTCTGCAGCTTAACTGCACAAAATGTGTTCAGAACACAGGTAATGGACTCTTGGAATTGTATTCCTGGAAGGGATTTATAAACGTAAGTAAAAAAAAAACTGAGGGCACTTGTCAAGCCCCTCGCTATGCAGGTTTTGCAGCAGGCCTGTCTGAGGTCCGTGGCTTTGTGCTCTCCACAGAACTCGGTCTGTACCCTGACTCAAGCTGTATCGTTGTACCGAGTTCCTTCCTTTAAGATGTGTAACGTTGCTGATTTCTTTAACAGATAAAGGAGATGCAAAAGTGTTTGTGATGTCAATGCCTACATGAGGGAAATAAGCTCTCTGGTAACGTTGGGGTCGGTGGGGAAGGTGGATGATGCTGAAATGAGCTAATTCTGGCCTTTACCTTCCCCTCGCAAGCCGGGAGCCTAACGTTCTAACTGTTCCTGCAGATTACAATGGATGTCTTTAGCAAGGTGAAGTCCTGGTAGTTAAAGCAGATCTGACAAATGCTGGAAGTCGTCTGGGAGGGGAAGGTGTGGAGCTGGATTAAAAACCAAACCCCGAGCCCTTCTGAAGAACAATAAAAAAAATAATTTACATTCTCTCTGTATAACTTTGCCTTCTTCCCCCTAGTCGGACTCTGATTTATAATCTCCTAATTATCATATACTACGACTCTGCAGCCTTAATTGAGGAAAAAAGAGTGAAAAGTGCAGACTGTCCAACAGCGTAGACGCAAACGGGGGGAGTATAATTGTGACCGATGTCCCGTAGGCACAACACTCGATTCAGCACTTGAACGTAGTGCAATAAAGTTCTTGCAGTAAAATGTCTTCCCTCTGGCTCTTGATGAATTTATTGCAGCTCATTAATGTTAAATGCTCTTCTTTAATCTGATTTGTAAAGCGCTTTTGGAGAGGTTGGTCCGTGCCCCTTGTGTTACTCGTCACCACTGGGCTCTTGCGTGGCTTGGTTTGACCTCTGAGGGGAGGGAACAGCGCTGCAGACAGGAGCTGTTCTCTGCCTTTCTAATCACCCCTTTAGAAAGGAGTGAACTTACCTTTAAACAAACACATCCACCCCCCCACCCCCCCGAAACCAAACAGCAGCTCTGAACTTTCCCAAGAACTGTCAAAGATGTGGCGCAAAACTTTCTGCTGTGCCCCGGGCAGGACCAGACACCGTGTCCCCTGGCAGAGCCTGAACGGGGTCATTGTTCAGGGTGACAATGAGCGAGTTCTGGAGTCCTGGATCCCGCTCTGTCCCCCTTCCTCGGCGCTGGAATGCCGCTGCGCTCCTCTCTAATGGCTTTAAATAATACTAAGGTGCTATTTTCTGGGCTTCACAGATAACAACCCAGTCGGCTTGGCTTTGCTGCCATCAAAGAAATACGTTACTTGCAAACGGGGATCGAGTTTCTCATATTTATCAGATTTTTCCCACTAGTGTACTAACCATGTTTTCAGTCCCTGTTGGCAATGAGATAATAAACCACTTTGCCTGCGAATCTGGCAGCGGTGTCTGTGAGGTTCCCTCTCCTCTCTGTATTTGTATAAATTTGCTAGTTGTGTTTTTTACCTTTTTTTTTTTTTTTTTTTTTTTTTTTTTCTTAAACTCCAACCCCTCGCTTTGTTTGTTTTGCAAAGTTTCTACCCTTTCGCTTAGCACGGACAAAAGTGAAATGTTTTGTTAATCAAAGGCTACTCTCAGTATAAAAAGATCTCATGTGTTTAATTGGAGCTGAGGCGTTCCCCTGTGATACAAGTTACTCGATTCTCTCATTGATTTTTTTTCACCAACATCTAGGTGGCTTCACCTACGGATGCTTTAACTGGAGAGAAGTTTCTCACGTGCATATTTATATCGCTTAAGATGCTACTTTTGGAGCAATTAAGAACGATCGAGCGGAGTGACGCTGCATGGGGAAGGGAACTGCAGGAGTCCCGGTTGGCAATTCCCCGTAGTGCGTGTTCTTTGAACTGAAAAGTTATAAATCATTTAACTTCATCTTAACGCTGGCAACTCGCTTCCAGAGAGCGTTTGAAGTACGTGTTTCTGGGGGGAGAGTAGCTTTTTGTCACTAAACAGATCTCCAAGTGAAATCTGAAGAGATTTCTATCGCCCCCCTCGTCTCTAGACGTCTGCGGTGTCACCGCTGACGTGCTGACGACAGCCAGAGCCTCGCTCTGCGCGGTGCCCTTCCCTCCCAGGGACAGAGGGAGGCTTGGGCCGAGCTCCGTCGCACGGTACTGGGCTGTGGTAAATGGACTGATCTCGGTGCGTCCCGCAGGCTGGCTTGGCCGAGCGTAGAGGTGCGAGGTCGGGGGTGTTGGAAAGTCCCTTGAGTCCTGTGAACGTGGAGATGTCGGGGAATCCTGCCTAGAAGTGGGGTTGTGTCTGATCTGGTGACCCAGGAGCGTAGCAGGTGGCGCTTCTGACGGGTCTGTCTGGGACACGTTTCCTTTCAGGCTGTCCAGGGGCAACGGGAACATCGGTAACAGTCCTGCGTTAAATATTTTGTACAAAAAAAACCAACCCAACCTTTGGTATGGAGCTAAATCTTTGACCCTTCCCTTCTTCTGGCCACTTCTTTCATCAGAATTTAAATCCCCGTCGTGCGTGAAGTGACATACGCGAAGTCTTAATTGCTTTTCATGCCATATATTTAGTCTAGATCCTGCTACCCCTGACTGGTAGGACAACACCAAAACGAAAACTAGGCTATCTCACGAAGTTCCAGGCTGTCTGACAAAGCTGTTGGTGCAGCTGCAGAAGCTTGTCTCCGTACCATGCAGGACAGGAGCTCCACTTCTCTCTGGACCGCTGAGCAGCTCCTCGTTCCAGGGATGTGGTTGGTACCAGGTAACTGAGCACTTTGCGGGGGTAGTGGTGTGACTGGTGAGGAGCTTGAAGAAACATCTCTGGGGGAGATGGAGAGGCTGCTAGAGAAGCTGCTGTATTTGGCAGGGACCGCAGCGGTACTGGCAGGATAGCTGGAGTTTGAGGTGGCTTTGTCTGTGCCATTTCTTACAGGGTTTAACTCTGTAGATGGAGACAAACAAGGGACGGCGGGAGCCAACGCCAGAGGAAAATCCCTGATCCAAATCTGTGGATGGATTAGAAGAGCTCAAGGAAGGGAAAAGAACCAGGTAAGGAATCGCATCTTCTCTGTCCAGCAAAGGAAACCCAAAGCTCTTAGCATCACGAGTCCTTCAGGGCTGCACAAAGTCACGAGGGAGCAAATCTGGTCCCAGGATGTGGTTCCTGAAGCCACTTTGCTGGGAAACAAGGCTGAATGCTGATGACTGGAGTCCTTCGCTGAAGCAATTCTCTCACTGACAAGCACCCTGAGGGGATGGCAATGCAGTGAGCTGGAGGATAGGATGTTGTGAAAGGCCCCCTGCTCCCAGCCAAGCAGGGAGGCTGGGGCTCCCGACCTCGGCGGTGTTTTGCAGAGAATGGAGAGCACAGCGTGAACCCCTGGCTGAAATAATACACAGAAAGCCCTTGGGTTGTCTTTGGCAAGGCCGTGCGCGCGGGGCTTGTGACCTTCCAGGGCTACTGGTTTGTTTCTGGTTTTTATTGTCCTTGTTGTTATCCAGAGGGCTGTCGGGTCATTAGCTGGCTGGGTGGCTCAGTCTTGCTGAGCTGGTTATTCCAACTGACTGGACTTGGTGCTTTGGGGTACCTTTTCCTGCGGGTACCTCGGCAGGCAGGCTGACTCCTGTGCTACTTTGTGATTTATTGCCATTTCCATTTGAAATTTCAACTTCCAACAATAAAAGGGAAGAGGGCGTTCTCGTGTGGAATGCAAATGGCTTGAGGACTGAAATAAGAAATTTTCCTAGAGAAAAGGGCAGCAGAAACCCATCAGGCCAGCGCTGGGTGGGGTTAGGGGGAAATATTAAAATAGCAGCAGCTTGTTGACGTCTAATCCTCACGGCTGCTCAGCCCTGCTGCCTGCGAGATTGAAGTGCTGGGAATGCAGGCAGAGCCTCCTGCTTTTTTGAGAGCTATGATGGGATCGATATGTTCCTGCAGAACGCTTCAGTCCCCTCATTTCAGCGTCTGGCAGGGAGGGGAGCATCTGTTTTGTTGGAAGATCTTGGACCGGTCCTAATAATGAGACGTGCTTTTTTTGTTGTTTCTGTTGCTCGGGGGCAGTGAGCGAGTCAGTGGGTTTCCTGCCATCAAATCAGGCGTGGGGGAGATAAAAATGTAGATTTGCTGGACTCCCTGGGGATGGAGGTACTGGCTGGTGCGTTGGAGGAGTCAGCTGGAGTGTATTGTACTGCAGAGCACCTGCTGCAGGACCTGGGCTGGAACAGCTCCCGGTGGGGTGGGTATAAGCTGTAGATTTCTTCCCTTTCAACCTCCCTAGATACCAAAACCAAGATGAAGGGTAACAAAATATTGTCAGGCTGGCAGGAAAAAAAATCTGGAGGAAGAATTGCATCGTGCACAACTTAATGGTAATTGTTATCTTCCCAACCGGTCCTCGAGTTCCTCCGGTCGCACCGCGGGCTGCGGGGGACGGGGACCTTGCCTTACGGCCGGGCTCGCGGGCTGTTCCTTTTCATCTCACTCTTAATTCATATTTGTGATACCTTTGGAACTGGGATTCAAAGTCAGGCCTGATCTCGCAGCCGGGGAGTGGGGCAAGGAAAAAAAAAAAAAAACCAACCCAGAATCTATTAAAGAAAAGAAAAAAAAAAAAAGAAAAAAATGTTGTCAAGGAAACTGCTCTCCCAGTACCACTGTGCGCAGCCAATAAAGCACAAAGAAAAGTCTCCCCACAGTGGAGCTGCGTGCGGCACGGGGTAGGCTCCACAAACGTAATTGAGACAGCGGGAATTCAGGGCTAACTACAAAGCCTTGTTTTGATTACAACACCGACTCCATCCCAACCTGCTGTAGTTCTTCTTTGTACCTTCATTAATGAGCCAGTCTTGCTTTCCTTTCTGTAAAGCTAGCCAGAAATTTTAAATAGGAGAAGGGGTCAGGAGGAAGGTGATAGAAATTACAGCAGACTTGCTTTGGGTAGCAGTACTCTTCCTGCAAGGATAATTACTTAAAGCAAGACGAATGCCTTGCGTTTCAGTTAACTCCTCTCCGGCCTGCGTTAAATCCATTATGGGATGCCTCACGGTTGACATTTGCGTCTTTGTCCTTAATGATGACGGTAAATTTAAACACCCGGGGAGGGCTGCGGAGAGCTGCCGAGTCTTGAGATGCTGCTGCTGTGACTCCTCTAACATCGCCCCACGGGTGAGGCTGCAGGAGCCGCTGCGCCCGGGAGTGACGGGAGAGCCGGTGTCTCCCACACGCTCCCATCCCGGGTGAAAGCTGCGCTGGCAAAAGCTGGATGTGACGCTGATAACCGGCCGTTGCTTCCTGGTTACTAGGTAATTGCCCTGTCCCAGGTGAATCCTCCGCGCCCGCGAAGGTAATTTATCGTACGGCTTTCCTGTTTGTGCTCTGCTGAACTCAATCCCAACCTTCCATCTATTTGAGGACCTCAATAATAAATCAGAGCAGGGTCGCCAAAGGGCGGCAGAATTAAACTGTTTGCCTTTGCTTGGAAGTGGCTTTAAATTCATTCTGGTGCTCGCAGGGCCGAGTGTGCTGGGGATGGCTGGGATGGGAGGCGCTTTGGGCAGCTGCTTGCAAACAGCGCTTTCACTTTTCTGCCTTCCCTTGCCTCCTGGCTGTCTAATGACTGATACAGAGTCCCCACAGCTTCTCTGAGTGCATACGTGCTTTAACCGCCTCCGGGAGCGAAGTCCAAGTTATCTCTGCCGTGCTGCCAGGGCTCTTCCCTCCCGTCCCCATCCCTGCCAAGGGTCCCGCTTTACTGCCCTGAGCTGGGTGGTCTGCAGGGGACCAGCTGCTGGGAGCTGTGCCCTCGGCTGCCGCGGTGCCAGCCGGGCAGTGACGGAGCTGCCTTGTGAATCTGGGCTCTCGTCGCTCCGAAACAAAGCGGCTCTCTAAGCCAGGCCCCCAGGGCTGGGAGCCGAAATGCCGCCTTTCCTTTCCCAGCTCTCATGTTTATGGATATTTCGCTGTATACACCGCTATTATTCCACCTGTTTGATGATAATGGGTGTTTGGGATAGAGCAGCTGCTGAAGTGGCACACGGGGCGGATCAGATCAGCAGGTGACATTTTTCACTGGGTTTATCTTTGAGAACAAGCTGGGCCTGCAATAAACTGGCTGCTCCTTCATTTACCAGAGGACAAAGCTGCCATTATTCAGGGGCAGAAGAAAGCGAAACCCCAGGAGAGGAGCCGAGTGCGCGCGCGATATCCCCGCTCTGAGTGTGTGCAGGCATTAATGCAAGAACTCAAGGTCAAAGGCTACCCAGCTCTGAGAGTCGGAGGCAGAAGGGGCCTCCAGAAGGAAAACTGGTTTATTTCTTTATCTCATGGAGTCGTGTATCAATTATCCATGGCGTCTAACAGCCTAGGAAGGGAATAGATTTTTCTGCTCTTTAAGAGAGGTTTTGCATGTACCGTTCATTTGCTGGGCAGCAGATTTACACTCCGCACAGAGGCAGGAGACTAAAAGCAGAGACATCGTGTAGCCTGTGAGAGGGGAAAACCCCAAGGGCAGCAGCTTTCCTTTTAATCTCAGGTGGTCCTTCTGTCGTTCGTGAGGCAAATGGGGCTGATAATGTGAATTAGGGAAATCGCTGCGCTCTGTTCTAGAGGGACTGCTGAGGAATTGAAGAAGAAATTACCAGCCCTGTGTGGCAGAGAATTGTGGCAGGGTGAAAAAAAAAAAAACAGATCAGCTCAAAAATGGAGGGATTTAAAAGGCAATTTTATCAAGCTTTTATAACAAGGAACAGCTACCCTGCTGCCTGCCTGGCTCTGCTGCGTATCATATCGTGACATGCCCAGCTGGCAGCCTCCCCTCCCGACCTCCGGTTGCTGCCCACCTTGCCTCGCAGCCCCTGGGCTTTCCTCTCTGCAGAGCAGTGCCACGTCCTCCGGAGAGGGTGTTTGTGAAGCGACGCTCCTGCCCCTCCCCAGTGATGAATCTCACTAAGACCCCGCTCGCTGCAGTCTAACAAACCAGCGCCGTGGCAAAACCCGTCCTCAGCAGGAGGGCATCGCTACGGGAGCTCGAATAGCGACAGCATTTCTGCTGAGCAGAGCGAGCGCTGAGAGGTCATCCCGACCTCGGCTTCCGAGGGGGACCTTGTTGTCTGTTGTGTTAACGGGCAGAGGAGAGGATCCTGTGGAATGCCAATGGATCTGGGCTTCGGCTCGGCCGTCCCGCAGCACGGCTTGCGCTTTCCCTCACACCCAGCCGGGATCTGCTCGCTCAGCAAGTTACTGGGCCAGCTCTCCCTCTGGCAGCTGTGCCTGCTGCCAACTCCTCCTTGGCCCATAAACACAGGGGCTCAGGGAAAGCTGGCCCTGAGCAGGAGAGGCTCCGAGGGGTACCTGGCAATTCCCAGGGTCCTGGCCTCTCTGGGATAACAGGAGGCTCTTTCTACCTCCAGATCAGCTGAAATCAGCTCCTTGTTTTGGGGATAAAAACATGTTCTGTTGTCTCACGGCCTCAGTGGTGAATTGATTACAGGAAGCAGTTGCTGTAGCATGAAAGAAATGCCTCTTAGCTAGACAGCAACGAGCAGGTTTGTTTTACTGTCTCTGCGATCCGGGTGCGTGTTCCTTGCCTGGGTAGATCAAGGTATTAGAAGGTGCTCCAGCAGATTTCAACCTTGCCTGCTTTGAGCACCCTCCCCTGCTGCCTCCTGCCCCTTCCAGCTCAGCTCTTTGAGCTCTGGTAACGTGTTTATTTGGAAGCTGCGTGTGGAGCAGCCCACGTGAACCAGAGGAGCTTTATCTTCCCTCTGAAGCACCGGCGTTGGGGGGCCGAGCGCAAAGTCCTGGCTGGGTGCCTCAGTGGGCTGGGAGCTGTCCTGCCCTTTGCTGCTCTTACCTTGATCTCCTTTATGGCCTCAGCTTGGGTCCTGCTTCCTAACTGAAGCCAAGTGGGAATGATTCAGGTCGGAGAGAGGATTCGGACAGTCACGGCGCAGTGCCGCAGGGGGTTGTGATGTCCCTGACCGATGGTTTGATGAGTGCCCAGGTCTCTTCCAGCTGCTGAGCTCTGTGTTCTGCAGGAGCTGTGTGAGCTGCGGGCAGTACTGGTGCTAGGCTGGCTCGTTTTGTGGGTGAAGAGCATCCACATGACCTTCGCAGGCAGCAGAGCTGTGGTCTGTGCTGGCAGCAAGGTGGTAACAGCGAGCTGTGAGACGGAGGGAGGAATATCATCACCTCTCCAGTGGCTCTGGCTGGCTGCACCCCCTCCCGTCACCCACTGAGGCCTCACCTGTGGTTTTCTGGTTTCCTGCAAAGCACAGGAGCTGGGTCAGGCTGTTCTCCTGACAACCTGAGCTGGGGTGTGGGATCCACAGCTGTCCCTCTACTCATATTTGAAAGGACATGAATTCCTGCCTTTAGCACTTCCCAAAGCCTGTGGTTCCTGACCTGTGTCTCGGGACACTTCTTGCTGCAAAGGCACCACCTCTGCGGGCACCAGTTACACCCTCCTGCTCCTCTTCTCACCCTTCCCTGCACTTCCCGAGACGTCCTTCTTTCCTTTTTCAGTTTTAGTCCCTACGATAAGCCTGCAAAATCCCAGGTGCCAGGGGAAATGGCCAGTCCAGGCAAATGGGTGCCTCGCATCACGAATCTCTTGTGTTTCCGCTGCCTGAGCTGTGCAGAGTGAACCAGCCCCCCCTGGGTCTGAAATTTGGCCTCAGTAAGGTGGGAGCAGGTCCTTTGGAGGATGGTCTTTGACACGAGCTGGTCACGCAGCACAGGATGCAAGAGCTTCCTTCGGTCCATCTTCTTCACTTGACACCTCTTCAGAAATTATTATCTGGTCGTCTTTATTGTGTTGCTTTGTAACTTGGAACCTGGCAGCTCCCTAGAGAGGGGCCTCTTCCCTCCCGTGGGCCGTGTCCTTACGGCAAACCAGCGGTCTCCACGCTGCCCTGTCCCTTTCTGTTGGGGTTATTTGCAGATATCCCCACGGTGCCCTTGCTCTCTGGCTGCTGGGGCTGTTGTTCATCCAGTTAGCAATTTTTGATGATGGGAATAAATGTAACCTCTTAGAGTTCAGTCTCGTATTGAAAATGCAATAATACAGAGAACAGCTGCTCTTTGAGTCAGCCTTTGAGGGCTTCTGACTGCCGTCTGCAGGGCTTAATGGAGCAGGGAGCATCGTCTTAATTGATGAGAGCTGTCTGCTGCTCCAGAACACCAATATCTGATCAATACGTGGTAGAAATGGAGCAGTGTTAAATCTGTACCTTCTCAGGACCTCCTATGTGAAGTGGAAGAAATAGATTTGTGGCCTCCTAAAGCAATTTTTCCTGGCTGGAGACCTGCACGGAGCGCTGCAGCTCTGCCTTCTGAATCCCGTCCCAAGGCCACGTTCCCAGCGATGTGTCCCATCTCCGCGCTTCGTAAAACTTGCCTTACAAACTCGAGTCCCCCTCATGTTTGCTGTGTAGCTCAGGCAGAAAATGGATGGGAGGGAAACGGCTCTAGCAGCTAAAGGCTGGGGGAATGTCTCCTGCTCATCTGGAGTCCAGCACTGCCTCTCTAGAGAGAGCAGGGTCATAAAACACCGGGGGGGTTGATTTAATGCGTGTTTTGCATTTGGTGCGAGACAAAGGAGGGATTTCAGACGGATGCCTTGGCAGAATCCAGGCAGGAGATGATTCTTGTTCCTTTAACAAGGATGTTTCAAGGGCAAATACTTAGTGATGCTGAGGACAGTGACCTTATAAATCTGTAACATCTCAAGTATGTGCAGCCCTCAGGCTCCACGCTTAGCTCAGGAGGAGCTTTGGCTCCTGGCTGTCTGCACAGCTGCGCATCTCCCTGTCCCGTCGCTCTGATGCTGTTCTGGGTCCCCAAACCTGTTGTGCGTGGGGACCCGAAGCATGTTGGGGTGCAATGCTCTGCCGGTGCGGGGCTGTGTACGGCAGGCTCGGCGGGGTAACCTCCTATAGGAGCCCTGGGGAAGGGGAAGCGGTGGTAATTCCTGGCAGCGGAGGCAGTGGGACCCCTGGTTGCAGACTGCCCCTTGCAGAACCTTGCGAAGTGCAAACTCGCTCTGTTAAAATGGCATCAGCTCGTTCCAGTGTTGGCGAGATCGTCCCAGCGTGGCCCCAGAGCCTAATCTCGTTGCTGCTAAAGGAGAGGTTTCAGAGGCCACCTTCTCATTTCACCCAGGTGCTGAATCCTCCACAGCTTGGTCTTTGTAAACCTCCCCTTACGAGCCACGGGAGACGCGTCACACCTCAAAAGGTACTTTAACTTGGCTGCCTTTGTTGCCCTTAGACTTCGAGTGTAATTAGAACTAGAATCCCTGTACGCCGGGTGCCATCCCAGGCTGGCGGAATTCTGCAGCTCTATTTTGTGATTACCAGCGATGTAGATGCTGTTCCCGGTTCAGCTACAGCCTGACTTGCCCATCTGCTGTCTGCCTCGCACAATCCCAATGCGGTCCCTGAGGGGGATGGGACGTATTTGTCACCTGGCTGAGCGTGACAGGTCCAGACCGCAGAGGTCTCTGGATGTCCCTTGGCGGGATGTCTTTGCTAACTAGGAGAAGCAGGATGGACGTAGGGGTGGCAGAGCCCGGTGTGGGTGAGTTCCTGGCTAAAAAGAGCATGTCCTTAAATAACTTCCCTTCTTGGTTATGATCCAAACTGGTGTATATCAAACGGAGAGGCTCGTGGGTTCTGACTCCTTTGGTTGTGATGCTGGATCTTTAATGTTCAGCTAAGTTGTGGCCATCTGGTAGAGCACCTGCCTTCGCCTCGCCGAGGAGTGAAGAGCAGATTCCCGTGGTGCGGTACCTTGGGATTTATCCCCACGGCGCTGGGAGAGACAGGACCGAGTCATCCCAGGCGATGGAAGGGGAGCACCAGCAGCGAGCGGCAGGAGCTGGGGCGGACTCACGCGCACGCTGTGACCGCAGCGTGTGTGGCTGCGTCCCCGTGGAGCCCCTCTCCTGCTCTGTGCCAGATGAAGCCACACGTGCCTGAGCTGGCCGAGTTGGGACGGCAAGCGGGTGACGTGCCACCGTGTAACGAGCTGCTGCTTCGTCCCCGCTCCTCTCACCGGCCCCTCGCTGCTGGTGCAGGGGAGGGCACGTGCTCACCCCAGCACTGCTGCAGCCAGACTGCTGCGTGAGCCCCCTCCAACCCCGGCCTTGCCACGGACCTGGGGCAGAAACACCACCACCCTTCCTTAAAACACGGGCTGCGCTTCCCAAACCCCATCCGAGGGAGGCCAGGCTGCTTTTCCCTGGGCTCAAGTGGGCTGCTTTGCAAATCGCTTGCAAAACTCCGCGGGGATGGAACGTGAGGGTTTTCTTTTGCTCTCCCAGGAGGGGCTCTTTGCTGGGGCAGGGCTCGCTGGGCTGCAGTGAAATGGGATTTTCAGGCTAATGCCTGTTTCTGAGAATCTTCTGTCCGGGGGGAGAGGAGCCCAACGCGCCCGTGTTACTGCGCCGTGCTGCAGCTCGGTGCTTCCTCTGCTTTCCTGCTTCCCCACTGACTTTTAAAAACCCGTAAAAAACACTGGAGCATTTCTCAAGTCACACCAGTGTACTTCAGAGGCCACGCTGGAGAGTGCGTCAGCCTGAGAGCGTGATGGGAACAAATTTTGAAGAGCTTTTGATGTGAGGGGAAGGAAGGGAATTGGCCTGCGTAGGAAGGGTCCTTGGCACCGCAACACAGAGAGCTTTGAAAAAAATAAAATAATAAAAAAAAATAATCTGCGATTTGTTTAGCTGTTTCCTACCCAGTTTTCTCACATTCCTACAACTGACTCATAAACCTGCTGCTCTGCATTTCTGCTGTTCAGCCTGAGGGTCGGGGTGTCTTGTAGCTCTGCAGCCGCTCTGTATCGCTGTGGAACACGTGGAAGAGCTCAGCAGAAAGTGCTCTGTGCCTTACAGGATTAATCTCGGGGCCTCTGGTCTGCAGGAAAGTTGTTTTTTTTTTCCCCTCTGAGAGGGCTGATTACTGTTTAATTACCAATAGCATGTTTCTGGAGAGTTTGGGAGGTGTCCAGATGAGCTCTGTTGCAGGATTCTGCTCTCTGTGGTTTACCCCAAGGCTTGGGTGAGTTGTTAATGGGGATTCAGCTGCTGCCCTGACTGGGTGTGTGCATTTCCCCCCCTCAGCAGTGGTAGGAAATGTGCTTTGAAAGTTGACCTGGATAAGCTGTAAATACAGAGGGAGCTTCAGCAGGGGAAGAAACAAATCCGTGACATTTTACATCAGCAGGGAGAAAACAAAATTTCATCCGAGGCTTTATTCAATAGAGAAACAGATAATAAACCTGCCTTCCTTCCAAACGGTCCGTTGCCATGGCAACCGGCGTGACAGGCCGGGATGCAGGGATGGATGCAAAGTGTCACCGCGAGGAGAGCCGCTGCCTTCAGCGCGGCCACGTTAAGGGCTTGGTGGAGGCCAAGGGGCGGCGGAGCGGCGGGGGGGGGCCGGGCGGGCCCGGTCGGGGGGGGGGCCCCGGCGGCCGGGGGAGGGGAATTCTGGGCCTCGCCCCGACCTTCTCTCGCCGCCCGAGGGGAGGGAGCCGGCGAGTACCCGGGGGAGGCATCGCCCTCGTGGCCTGGTGTCCCTGGTGTCGGCCGGAGAGGCCGAAGGCGCCCGGTGGGGCAGCTGAAGTCCCCGCTCCTCCTTCCCAAAGCCCGTAGGTGACACACGGCGGGGTCTCGCTTCCCCAAACTTCATCCCCAAGACTCAATTTCGGGGTCCCCGTGCGTCTCCCGGCCTCGCGTTGTCGGGAGGGAACAGATTCGGTCCCTCTGGGTTGTAAATCTGGGGCTGGTTTCCTTTTCTCTCCCCTCCGACGCCCATTGTTTCTCCTCATCCTCTTTCATCCCGGCACGTCACTCCCTGCACGGCTCTGCTGCCCTTTGGGGCACCTCCTTTTCCTCCTCTGCTCACCCCCCAAAATCTTTGGTGGCTTCCCAGGAGAAGCCCCATCGGTTTTATCTCGTGGTGCTGAGAGTTCTGGAGGAGCATCTCCTGCCCCCCTCGCTGGGCCGTGTCCCAGAGTCTGAATCTCCCGGAGCAGAGCGGAAGGTTCCCCTCCTCGGGTCCCTCCCCAGGGGGTTTCACAGGGCTCCATCAGCTCCCCACTGCCTCCCACTGCTCCCATTAACCTTGGCCAGCATGGGTCTGTCACACCTCCTGGGCTCATAACCCGCTCTGCCCAGTCTTGGGACACTGGATACGCTGGGACCAGTCAGCCCAGTGTCCATAGCCAAGCCTGGGGGAGTCCCACCACCCCATCCTACTGGCGTCCCATTGACCCCCCCAATCCCATCAACCACATCACCTCCAGATTCGGTTCCATCAGCTTCCCACCGGCTGGCGAATCTCCTTGTGGCTGGAAGAAGAGCAGGTTGTGATGTCAGAGATGATTCTGGTGCCAGAAACAACCCCAACCTGCGGGTTTTCGGCCGGGTGAGGCCTCCTGGCTACCGAGTCCCTCTCTTGTTTTCCCTGCCCGGACCCATCACCCGTTGGGATTCTTTGTCCTTATTTGGCCCCGGGTGGATCTGGTGACTTTGAGGATTAATTCCACTTATTTTCCCAGGCCTTTGAGTCCCTCCAGCTTGTTTAAACTGCTCTAAATTGAGTTTATTCCAAACTTTCAGGCGCTGGCCAGAGGAAGGTGAGCGACTTTGGGAGAGCTTTGATAACAAATTTGACTTGCCCGTGGCCTGAGGCCTGTCCAACCCCCCGGGGCTTGTCGAGAGACACTGATGATGGCTCAGAAGGGGCAGGGCTCTCCAGGGCTGTGCCAGGCTGCCCAGGGCAGGGGGGGAGTCCCCGTGCCCCCTGGAGGGGTTTCCAAGCCCCCCATGGAGCTGTGGTGCTGAGGGCCAGGGGGCAGTGGTGCCCTGGCAGTGCTG